>PVJX010000009.1:491335-664619 GCA_004027295.1 Dolichotis patagonum | reverse complement strand
TGAAAGACATTCTAGATATACATGGGATAAAACCACCAAGCAAGGCAGACAATTAAACAGAATGGAAAGCTAAAGACACAACAGCAGAAAGATAACATGTCAACAATAAACCAATATATAACAGTTACAACCATTAATGTAAATGGCCTCAACTCACCAATCAAAAGAAACAGACAGGCAGAATGGATCAAGAAACAACGTCCAACCATATGCTGTCTACAAGAAATCCATCTAACCCAAAAGGACACTCATAGACTGAAAGTCAAGGGATGGAAAACAATACTTCATGCAACAGGAAACCAAAAAAAAGCAGGAGTAGCAATCCTGCTTGCAGACAATGTGAATTTCAAACCAAGAATCATCCAAAGAGATAAAGAAGATCACTAAATACTAGTTAGGGGAAAACTTCAAGAGGTAGAGATAACAATCTTAAATATATATGCACCAAATTTCAGAGCACCCAGCTATATAAAGCAAATACTCACAGAAATGAAAAATCAAATAAGCAATAATACAATTATAGCAGGAGACTTTAACACACCATTGACACAAAGAGACAGGTCAACTAGACAGAAAATCAGCAAAGACATAACAGAACTGAATCACACTAGTGAACAAATGGACTTGATAGATGTATATAAAGTGTTCCATCCAACAACATCAGAATATACCTTCTTCTCAGCGCTACATGGGACATTCTCTAAAATAGACCATATACTAGCCCACAGAACATATTTAAGTAAATGCAAAATTGAAATTATCCCATGCATGTTATTGGATCATAGTGCCATGAAACTAGAAATTAATGATAAAAGAAATTGAAAAAAAAACCTACAAACACATGGAAACTGAGTAATACACTATTGAGCAATCAGTGGGTCACAGCAGAAATTAAAGAAGAAATTAAACAATATCTACAAGTAAGTGAAAATACAGACACAACTTACTGGATTTTGTGGGATGCAATGAAAGAAGTCCTAAAAGGAAAATTTATTGCATTGAGTTCCCACATCAGAAAGACAGAACGAACACAAATAAACAACCTGATGCTACAACTCAAACATCTAGAAAAAGAAGAGCAAGCCACGCCAAAAGCCAAAAGAAGGGAGGATATAAAGATCAGAGAAGAAATTAATGCAACACAGACTAAGAAAACAGTACAAAGGATCAATGAATCAAAGAGTTCGTTCTTTGAAAGAATAAATAAAATTGATAAGCCCCTGGCCAACCTTATTTAAAAAAGGAAAGAAAAAACTCAAATTCATGCAATAAGGAATGAAAAAGGTGAATTTACTACAGACTCAGTGGAAATACAGAAGATCATCAACACATATTTTGAAAACCTCTACTCTCATAGGTTCGATAAAACAGAAGAAATAGACAGATTCCTAGATATATATATGAACTACCAAAGCTGGATCAGGAAGATGTAAAACTGCTGAATAACCCAATTTTTATTACTGAAATTGAAAATGTAATTAAGTCCTTGCCTACAAAGAAGAGTCCAGGCCCAGATGCAGAATTCTACAAGAAATACAAAGAAGACTTAATTCCAACACTCCTGGAACTCTTCAATGAAATTGAAAGGGAAGCAATTCTTCCTAAGTCATTCCTGGAAGCAAATATCACTCTAGTACCAAAACCAGAGAAAGACTCAACTAAAAAAGAGAACTATAGGCCAATCTCCCTAATGAACATGCAAAAATTCCCAATAAAATATTGGCAAACAGGATGCAGCAAATCATCAAGAAGATTATACACCACGACCAAGTGGGATTCATCCCAGGAATGCAGGGATGGTTCAACATATGCAAAACAATAAATGTAATCCACCATATCAATAGAGCCAAAATGAAGAACCACATGATCATCTCTATAGATGCAGAAAATGCTTTTGATAAAGTCCAACACTCATTCATGATAAGAACCTTACAGAGAATTGGAATAGATGGTCTTAATCTCAATATGGTAAAGGCCATCTATGACAAACCAACAGCCAGCATCATATTAAATGGTCAAGAACTGAAAGCCTTTACCTTAAAATCAGGCACAAGACAAGGATGTCCCCTCTCACTGCTCCTATTCAACATAGTACTGGAAATACCAGTGAGAGCAATAAGACAGGAAAGAGAAATAAAAGGAGTAAAGACAGGAAAAGAAGTTAAATTATCATTATTTGCAGATGACATGATACTTTACATAGAAGACCCCCATAACTCTATTGAAAGACTCCTAGATATAATAAATAAATTCAGCAATGTAGCTGGATACAAAATCAATACTCAAAAATCAATAGCATTTCTATACACTAACAACAAAAGTACGAGAGAGAAATAAGAGAAGCTACACCCTTTACACTAGCATCCAAAAATATGAAATACTTAGGAATTAATCTCACGAAAGAAGTAAAAGAACTATACAGCAAAAATTATAATACCCTGAAAAAGGAAATCGAAGAGGACCTCAGAAAATGGAAAGACATCTCCTGTTCATGGATAGGAAGAACAAACATTGTAAAAAGGGCCATTGTCCCAAAATTACTATACAGATTCAATGCAATCCCAATCAAAATACCACTAACATACCTAATAGATCTAGAGAAATCACTCCTAAAATTCATCTGGAACCAGAAGAGCCCTAAAATAACAAAGGCAATTCTAAGCAACAAAGGCAAGGCAGGAAACATCATAATCCCCAACTTGAAATTATACTACAAAGCTACAGTAATAAAGTCAGTATGGTACTGGAATAAAAACAGATCGGAGGATGAGTGGAATAGATTGGAAGATACAACCAAAACCACAAACTCACTCAACCACTTATCTTTGATAAAGGGGCCAAGCATGCTTGTTGGAAGAACGACAGTCTCTTTAACAAATGGTGCTGGAAAAATTGGTTGTCCATATGCAGAAGACTAAAACTAGACCCATGTCTATCACCATACACTAAACTAAAATCTAAATGGATCAAAGATCTAAATATTAAAACAGAAACACTAAATCTGCTGGAAGACAAAGTAGGTAAAAATCTCAAAGATATAGGGGTAGGAAGAGAATTCATGAACAAGAACCACACTACACGGGAAATACTTCCCAGAATCAATAACTGGGACAACATCTTATTAAAGAGTTTCTGCATGTCAAAATAGGTTTCCAGCAGAGTGAAAAGAAAACCCACAAATTGGGAAAAAAATCTTAATGGACAGTTCCTCAGACAAAAGACTTCTGTCTAGAACTTATAAAGAATTAAAAAAAATCAGACCCTTGAAATTCAAAGACCCAATCCAAAAATGGGCATCTGAAATGAATACAGAGTTCTCAGATGAAGAAATACAAATGGCAAATAAATACATGAAGAAATGTTCATCATCATTAGTCATGAGATAAATGCAAATTAAAACTACACTGAGATTCCATCTCACTCCAGAAAGAATGGCCAGGATAGAAAACACTTCCAACAACAAGTGTTGGAGAGGCTGTGGGGAAAAAGGAACTCTTCTACTCTGTTGGTGGGAGTGTAGACTGGTGCAACCGCTGTGGAGGTCAGTCTGGAGATTCCTCAAAAAGCTGGGTTTGGAAGTCCCATTTGACCCAGCTATTCCACTTCTGGACATGTTCCCAGAAGAACTGAAAACATCATACCACAGTAATATATATGCACCCATGTTTATAGCAGCATAATTTGTAATAGCCAGATGCTGGAAACAACCAAAGTGCCCATCAACTGAAAAATGGATAAAAAAGTTGTGGCATTTTTATACAATGGAGTACTACTCAGCTATAAAGAATAATCACATTGAGATACTTATAAATAAATGGACACGACTTGAGACCATTCCCTTAAGTGAAATAAACCAATCTCACAAGTGTAAATACCGTATAGTCTCCCTAGTATGAGAGTTGATAAGAGTATATAAGATTTTATGGTAAGCATGAGTCCCCATCTCATAGCTTTGAAGCCTTTCAATGTTTTCAATCATCAGTTGGAATGGTTTCATTCTGTTTTGTTTGCCTATATCATGCATGATATGAACAGCTATTTTGAAGAAAACAAAACATTATGACAGCTATTGCTAATTTAATATCATACTTCTTAGAAGTTCTACCATGCTTCTATCTTCTACTACCATTGGTTCTATCACATTGTGTCTTATTGAGATTTGAATATGTGTGATAGCTTAAACAAAAGTTTTCTATTGAAAATGAGATATTATAGTACCCATTGATCATTTTCTCCTATTCAGTTCAGAAAGCCCTGTAATTCTTTCACTCTTTGCATGGCTTTATACTATTTTGTTATGTTTGATATAGTGTATTTGAAACTATGCTCAACTATAGCAGAGTAAGAGATATTGTGATATCTACTGTTGATGTCCGGTTGTCTTAATGTAAAGTACTGTGTTGCCTATGTTGTCCTGTTCTGATCTGCTCTGTACTGCCCTCTTTGTTTTTATTCTCTTTAAAATAAAATTTAAAAAAAAAAGATCCAAATGCCTTTCCTCCTCACAGTGCTCCAGAATAGAACATAGCAACATATTTCCCAGATGATTTCTTCCAATCCACTGGTAATCATCTGTCATCATCCCAGCAGCCCCTTTGGTTCACCCTGTGGTGGTCGAATTGTCCATGTTGATGAGTGAGGAGGGATGGAGTGATTACCATTATGAGAGAGAGAACATCTGAGCAGAGTGACAAAACTGTGATTGGGAATACGGGGCTGCTGAGTCCAGCTCAACCATTAGTGATCATTATTTCCTATCTTATACTGTAATTGGGAATTTGGGTGATACGGTTTCCAAGATATTTTCTATGTCTGACATGAAATGATTTCACCAAATTCTTGAATTAGACCACCATGAGAATTTGCAATCATCTGAGCTGTAGAAAAAAAGAAATACATGAAAAATGGTTGTATTTATGAAGGTTTGGCACAAGATGAATATAAACAGAAGTCAGGGTTCCCAAAGAAGCTGATTCAATAGGCTTAATATACACTTCATTCATTCATTGATCCATCAAGTCTTACTCCATATGACAATGCAGTAGGCTGGAAATTTAGGTTGAATCTGGTGCCACAGTATTAAATCAATTTTCTCTCATCCAGGAAGCTTGTTTTTAATCCTGAAACTGTTTAGACAAAATGTGATTACATTATCAGGGGTAGTATCTTTACTTCAAATCAGTTGATTCTAACTATATCTAAAAAACATGATAAACATAAACATGATAAACCTGGTTTAAAACCTGGTTTAAAAACTGAGTTATCACAAAAGACTAACCATAACAACTATCATAAGGATAGAAGAGCTGGATTGAGGAATATTTCCTCTCAACACAACTACATAAGGGATTCAGTATAATGTAGTCAACTCTAAAATTTGGTAAAGAGAAATGAAAACAGATTTTATGTTTTTGCATGACAGTGTAAATGTTTCTGTTATGAATCTCATACTTTTTTTTATTTTAAAGATAATAAAACCAAACAAAATAAGACAGGATAAAGTAAATCAAAACAAAATAGTGAAAGTGATACAGGATTTCAAAACAAGATAATAGACAATCAACAATGGCTACCATAATGCCTCTTGTTATACTTAAAATACCTAGCCATACCATAATAAATTCAAACAAAACAAAATAAATTCAAACAAAACATAATAAATTCAAACAAAACAAAGCAGAATAAAAGCAATCAAAACAAAACAATGAAAGTGATATAGGACTTCAAAACAAGTTAATAGCAAATCAACAATGCCTATCATAATGTATCTTGTTATCCTTGCAATAGCTGCCCATGCCATTAGATATAATAAAATCAAACAAAAGAAAATATATAAAACCAAACCACACAAAACAATGAAAATGATACAGGATTTTAAAACAAGATAGCAGGAAATTAACAATGGCTACCACCTTCAGAAGGAGATCCCCCACGGTTGCTATAATGCATATTGTTATCCTCTAAATAGATACTCAGACTATTGCCTTTAGGCCTCCAAAGTCAATCAAAAAATACAAGCATTAAGGTTTTTTAATTTTTTTTACTTCAATAGCTATAACCTCAGCCTGTGTTTCTCTGAATCAGTCAGTTGTTTAGTGGGAGGAGAGGTGGCATTTTGCACTTCTTGTCTCTCAGTCCACTTGCCAGCTGGCTCACGAGAAGGGATTGGCCTGGCCCATGACTGCTGACGGCTCACAGGAAACAGTTGACTTCTTGGTTCTTTCCCCAGCCACATGGCTGCTGATTGCTGACTCACAGGAGCAGGTTGGCTTCTTCTTGGTTGTCTTCCCCTGCCACAATCTCATATATTGCTATTTCACTTAGTGAGAGAGAATAGAATGATTTGTTTGAGAAGATCACTTTGTATCCAATAGGATCACACAAAGGAATATTTAAAAGACTTAGTCCAGAAACCTAAATGTACCTACATTTTTAATATAGAATGTATGGAATTCAGATTTTTTTCCAAATAAATAGGCATAAATCCAAAAAATCTTATGATTGCATAGACATTTATTATATTTTATATGTATTCCACTCAGTGGCATAATGGCCTATCTTAGTTTTAAAAAAATTAGCAGAATATTTCTAGTAAGAGACAATTATCATTTAAAACATCAGTTTATTCTAAATTTTTCATAGCACATTAGAAAAATCCTTTACAAAATGGTCTGAATCTATTAACCCTGTTAATTCCACACATTGTCTCTTCATTAAAAAACATTCAATAAGCTATCAACACTACAAAGCTAATTTGAGCTCCATCTATCACCTCTGAACTATCTGAAGCCAGCTGCATGTTTTCTTAGCTACATCTCAGGTCGAATTGCAAACTACTGCTAAACTAAAATATAACACTGTATTTTTAGAATAATGAAACTAAAGAAAATCTACTAAAATATACTTTATCTAAAAGATAACTAAAATGTACTTTAACAATGATGAAATCTCAGTTAGTTTTCAAAACAGTCATGTCCACCAAGAATTTATTCCTCATGCAAACAACACATCATTGGAAGAAAAATCACAGCAGTGATAGTGAACTGTATTTGAGTTTAAACATTAAGGAGAAAGTCAGATACTATCTGATGGTAGCAACTGTCTCTCTCTCCTCCATCACAGGATCACTCACAGGATCAGAACTCATCCTTCCTTCCTCTGAATTTTCAACAAATGACAAGGAACTGAAAATGGAGGTTAGGATCCCACAGAGCGTTAGTGGCTTATAGTGTTAGGAGTTCAGAGAGGCACAGATTAATTCCTTAAATAGCTCCACTAATATTTCAAAATTTTTGAAAACATTTCCACAAATGAAAACATTTATTTAAATGTGCTTGCCTAACCTAATGTAATAAGAAGATTAAAAACCTGCAGATGAATGTTCAGGGCAATTGTACACAGCATGGCCAGAAGCCATTAGACAGGTGAATGGCTCAACAAACTGCATTGCATATGTTCCATGGGGTCAGTTCAGCAATAAAAAATGACCAGTAGTGACACATATGACATTTGTCTCCAAGGAATTATGCTGCATAAAAAAAGCCAGTAGCAAATGATCACATTTTGGAAAATTCATTTTACGAGATGTTAGTCAGGCAAGACCTTTAGAGAAATAAAGAACAGATTTGACCACTATGGAAATCAGTATGGAGATTCCTCAAAAAACTAGGATTGGAAGTTCCATACAATCCAGCTATTCCCCTTCTGGGTATTTTCCCAGAAAAACTGAAAAGGTCATGTCACAGTGATATATGTGCACCCATGTTCATAGCAGCACAATTTGTAATAGTTAAATCTTGGAAACAACCAAGATGCCCATCAACCCCAGAGTAGATGAAAAAGATGTGGTATTTTTATACAATGGAATATTACTCAGCTATAAAAAGGATGATCTTGAGGCCTTCATAGGTAAACGGAGACAACTTGAGACTATCCTCATTAGTGAAATAAATAAGACTTACATTAGTAAATATCACATTGTCTCTCCAGTGTAAAAAATAATAAAAACTGACAGAGTGCTGGGATCCAAAAAGTATAATAAATACTATAAAAGTGAAAGGGAAGGAAAGTGCTTTAAAGGATACAACGGTATGTACACTCTGTAAGATAGATAACCATATTACTAAACTTCTGTTAGATCATTTAACAGAAAGGTTTGCACTGTCAATGGCTGTCTAGCCACTTTTCATGCTTTGAGTTTGTAACTTTAACAACTATTTTTAAGATGACAATATGTAATGTATCAACTAGCAATTTTATGATGTTAATTTTTTTGGAATTCTGTATTATTCTACCTTTTTCTCTTTTTCTATTTTTTTAAATTTTCTTTTCTTTCTTTCTTTAAATAAAAAATTTTTAAAAAGAATAAGAAGTTGAAGGAGCGACAATATGAGAGTGAGGCTGTAAAAGTAAAAGATCAGGTCATGGTGGTACATACCGGTTTCTAGCACTTCAGAGCTGAGGCAGGAGGACCACAATTTTGAGCTCTGCTGTGGGAATTTGGGGACTGAGCAAGACCTCACTCACCTCAAAATAAAAAGAGCTGGGGGTGTAGCTCAGTGTAAATGCCATAGGCTCAATTCTCAGGGCTGAAAACAAAACAAAAACGTAGAGTAACACAAGATCTTTGCAGTCTTCTGTCTCTTGACTGTAGCAATCTCAGCTGCCTGAGTGTGATATTATACCATGGTTTTGCAGATGTTACCACAGAAGAAAACTAGGAAAAGTATCCACGGACTCTCCTTGTATAATTTTTCTGCAGGTAAGACTATAAGTATCCTGGAATAAAAAATAACTTAAAAAATTAGCTGGGTATATTTTGTGGGTGTCTTTCTGCATCTCTGTTAATCTGCATTTCCCTCCATAAATTCCACACCATAGCTCTGTAACAAGTAAACTGACTCCTTCTTCAGTCTTTTTCAAGGTAGTTTTAACCAGTTAAAACTCTTACATGTTTTCATATCAATTTCCAAATAAATTTTCAAATCTAAAAAACATCTTGCTGAGATGTACATGGGAATTCTTTTAAACCTACAGGTCAGTTTGGAAAGAACTAGCACCTTTGCTGGTTTGAGAATCCTACTTCATAAAGACAGTCTATGTACTATTTAATTACTATTTGAGTTCATTCAACCTTTTATTTCATGTCTTGCACTAACAATAGAAATTTATGCTTTGAATGTTTTAAATTTTGGTTCCCAGTAGTCGTTGTCAGTGTAAAGAAATATGGTTGAATTTTCTGTGTGTCAATCTTATATTCTGAAAACACTGAGTGTGAGTTTGTGGGTGTTTTGGTTTGGTTAATTTGTTTGGAGAAATTTTTTTTTTTTGGTTGTTTCCTTAAGATTTTCTATGAAGTAATCATGTCACCTAAAAGCAAAGACTTTTATTTCTTCTATTTCAAAAGTCCCAGCTTTCTGCCTTGTTGTAGTGTCTACAGCTTCCAGAACTCCATCAAGACTGATGAGAGCCAAGCCTGGTGATGCACGCTCTGGCCTGGTGTAATCCCAGCTCTCGGGAGGCTTAAGTAGGAGGATCTCCATGAGTTCAAGCATAGTTTGAGCTACATAATGAGTTCAGCATCAGCATGAACTACATAACAAGACCCTGTGTCTAAAAACACCAAAATCAAAAACAAAAAGGTACCCTTTCATTCACTTACCATTGTGTGTGACAATTAATGCAGTTTTAATAGATGCTCTTCAGCAAGCAGAAAAATTTCCTTCCATTCTTGATTTTCTGAAATTTTTTTTCTTAACCATGAATGAATGTTACATTTTGTCAAGTGTCTTTTTTTCTGTAATGGTTGATAAAATCGTGTTTTCTTCTTCTTTAACCTGCTAATATAGTGGGTTACACTAATTTTGAATGTTGAATCAACCCTGAGTATCTGGAACAAGGTCCAGTTAGCCATGGTGTAAAATTAATTTTAAGCATCCAACCTGTTCAGACCTCACTGTGAACTTTTAAATCTAAAGGGATATTGATCTATTATTTTTTGATGGATATTGATATATTATTTTTTTTTGAAGGATATTTTTGAATATTCTTTGAAGGGTGATATTTGTCTGTTATTTTCTTTATCAGAAGTTTTTCTCCTGATTTTGATATCAGAGTAATTTTAGTCTCCTAAAGTAATATGAAGAAAGATTATGTAAAAGTGGTCTTAGCTTTTTTAAATGTTTGATCGAATTGCCCACTAAGACTATGAGAGCCTCGATATTTCTTTTTCAATAGATCATAATCACAAATTTAATTCTTTTAACAGATATAGAAATATTCAAGTAAACCATTTCATCTTGGGTAGTTTGCGGTTTGGAAAAACTTGGTCCACGTCTTTTGCACTGTTGGGTTTATTAACCTGAAAGGTGGTAAGAGGTACCAGCAGTGTGTGAAGGTAGCCAGCATTCGTGATGAACCTCAGTGGTCACTGCTCCTGGTTGTCACGCCTTGACTTGTCAGTCACCTCCAACTTGATCCCAGGATTCTCCTGTTACTGAACACTCCCTCTTTTCTCCCCCTTATGCCCTTTGCCCCTTTATTTCTCTCTATCTTTCACCACCTCTTTTCTATGTGGAGAAAAAAATCGCAGTGTTGTATGCAGCTCTCTTAAGAGACCCATGTGCCAGAGACACTGGCCACCAGCTGCGTGCGTCCTCCTGGGTGTGAATCTCCTGCTCATTCAAGCTCTCAGCGGCCAGCAGCCCCGGGCAGCTTCGCGACTGCAACCTCATGGCTCCATGAACCCGAATCACTCAGCGCTAGGCTGCTGACTGACAGACTGTGAGGAGAAGCAGGTGTTACTTTAAATTAAATGGCTAAGATTTTAGGACAATGGCCAAGCACATATAGATAAATTAACGAAGTTTCATCAATGAAATTTTAAGCCCAAAGTAAATTTTCTTTTCCTTTACTTTTATCAATGCTTACATTATATAGTTTTTAATAAACTCCGGTTGTATGCCATGCTTTATGTTGGATCTGGCCATATAAATAATCCTAAACAGAACATTAACAAGAAAAGGAATTCCCCTTCTCTTCCAAACCAAAATCTAGAAACAGTAGGTGACATTGCTCCTAGGTTTTAATGAGACTATCTAGAAATCACCACACGTGCCTTTCAAGGTTTAACAAGAGAGCGGAATCTGAATCGTGCTCCTCGAGCCAGTTATTGTCTGCAGAGGCACGCAGCTCGTGTAGGGGAGAGGCCAGAAGTCTAAGAGGCACTCAAGTCAGGAAGAGTGTCTGGTGGGAGAAGAGCCTGGGCGAAGCGCTGGGCTTCCTCTGCTCCTTCCCACGAGGGCGGTCTATGCTCCTGCCCGCGCCCTGCCTGAGCAAGGCGCCCTGGCATCCTCCAGAGGGCTGCAGCTGAAGCGCTGCCGAGAGGAGCAGAACCCTCAGGAGCTCGGCAAAGCTGGGTCGCAGAATCTCAGGCTGGAGTCTGCACTGCTGCTGAGCTCAGAGGTCCACCCAGATGCGATGGCCACACGGTAGGTTGGAGGGTGGACGGAGTCTGCGAACCTACATCCGATACCTTCCTGGAGCATTCACGAGGAGACTGGATGGAAGCAGCTTCAACGGTGAAAAAAATGGCATGCAGCAGAGGTCAAAAGACCATAGCATAGGAGTTAGAAGCCCTGGAGCCTTTTCTATTAGTTCTTATCTTCTGTCTCTGGGAAGCCAGGAACAGTAGAGAGAGAATTGAGAGGTACAGGCATCATGGAAAACTCATCTTTCACACACACACACACACACACACACCCCTTTAATCCCTGAAAACTGAGTCAAATCTGAATATGCATAGAGCAGACAAAACATACTGCAAATGAGATTCACATCCTAAATGGACTTAGAAATACCTGAAAGTGACCAGAATCTATGAAATACATGTGAACTTTAATGAAAACCTGGGAAAGGAGACACACAGCACATTTGCACATAGGTACTAGGGAAAAGTCATTTGATTCTATGAGCAGTCAGGTTGTCAATAAGCAAATGAACCAAAGGTGAATCAAAGGTAGAAACACTTTCTTACCAGCATCTGAAAACTTTTCATGTGTGTCTTTTACTAAAGGAGAAACTGACTTCAAAGATCCTTCTTAGCTGTTCACTTAATCCAGAGATTGACTAGAATACAGAGAGGGCAGAAAACCAGAAATAGTGAGAAGGAAAATTTTAGTGAGGGGCAAAGGTTAAGAAACAAAGAAGCAATGAAAAGAGATTGAAAGTCGAAATCTTGGAAACGACCAAGATGCCCATCAACTGCAGAGGGGATGAAAAAGATGTGGTATTTTTATACAATGGAATATTACTCAGCTATAAAAAAGTATGATCATGAGGCCTTCATAGGGAAATGGAGACAACTTGAGACTATCCTCATTAGTGAAATAAATAAGAATCATATTTATAAATATCACATTGTTTCTCTAGTGTAAAAGTAATAAGAACTGTAGGAGTAATAAAACCCAAAATGTGTAATTGCTACTGTAAAACAGACAGGAAAAGAAAGTGCTCTAAAGGATGTAACTGCATGTATGTTTAAGTGTGTAAGATAGATGACCATATTACTGTTCTTGTTAGATCATGGAGCAGAACTGTTAACAGTCTCATTGTTTTGAGTGTCTACTTTGTATGCTTTAATTTTGTAACTTGAACAACTGTTTCCAGTGATGAGAGTATGTAACATATCAAGTGGCCATTTTTTAAGGTTATTGTTTTGTTGTTGTTGTTGCTTTGGGGTTTTTTGTTTGTGTGTTTGTTTTGGTTCTTTTATTTTTTTTCCCTTTGGAATTCTGTATTGTTACTACCATTTTTCTGTTTTGTCTGGTTGGTTTTTTTTTTTCTCTTTAAATAAAATTTTTAAAAAATGAGAATAATCTTCAAAAGAAAAATAAATAAAATAAAATAAAATTTAAAAAAAGAAAGTCAAAATTCAAGTCTCTCCCGGTTGTTGTAGGGGACAACTGCTTTCAGAAGAGGAGCGCTGTCTTTATTCTTTAATCCACAAAACTTCCGTCCAGGGAAGAGAATTCTTTCCTGATACTAACATTTCATGAGTGCCTTGATTTCACACATGGACACCCCAAATGGTAGATGCAGTATAAGGTGGAAAGAGGAAGAGTAGAAAGGATAACTTTGGAAATATCACTACCAGTTCATAACAGTGAGGAGACATCAGACGTCTGGAAATTGGAGAGGTAGTTTTAAGCCTAGGAATATAAAAGTGTTGCTGGGATTGTTTAATCAACCTCTACTATCCTGAAAGAAGTAAGTTGCTCTTATAAATTGCTAATTACTAGCAAGAAGTAACCTAGTACTAACTGAGTCTGGCTATGTGTTCACTATGTTGCTAACAAGGTCTTTTGATCAGAAGACACTGAAATGTACAGGGTTGAGAAGTGGAATTTGGAAAAACCAGCAGACATTTCCTTGACTTTTCAGAAGTCTCTGCAAAGGACTCTTACACAAGCCAGCTTACTCTCTGCCTCCGTGGTCCAAGCAAAGAGCCTCCTTGCTGTGTGCGAACAACTGAACATCGTAGAATGTGTCAGAAGATGTTCACTTGGTGGCATATTGGAACAGCAGAGATGTGTTCTGACAAAGACATCCAGGGAGTGAGGCAGCTCGGTGCATACGTTCACTAACATTCAAGCTGCAAAAAGTAATTTTAAGCCCTCAATGACTCATCTGTAAACGCAGGCAGTAATGTCTTCCCTATTTATGATAAAGGACTTATGAAGATTGATCAGTTAATACATGTATTAAGGGTGTCACCACATGCTATGTGATTCATTGATATCCTACTTCCGGTTCCCTTCTGCCCACCCCGGGCTTTTCATAAAATCCTGCTTTTATCATAGGGTCAAAGATCGCTTTCCTGAGGCAGGACAGTTACCACTCTGCATTCTGAGCACTGCTCTGCCCTTTCCATCCCCACTCTCATTTCTCACCTCCCCACTGTGTGACAGCTGTGGAACCAACTGGGACCATCCCTCTAGGCAGCCTGGCCTCAGAGGCTTTGGTTAGCCCAGGGATAAATAAGTTGTGTGCTCTGCACCGGCACATTCGAATTTTCTGTGCAGCCTTGAATGTCTCCCCTGAAAGCTCATGAAGGAATTTCTGTGCCTCACTGACGGGTTGTAACTTCATTCATCTGTTGTTTTGTTTTGATTTTTCCCCTTTCCAATATTGTCTCCTTGAGGAAACAGGCAATGTGATAGAGTTGGCAACATTTTGCTTTGGGTTTTTAAAAAAAAACACTTTTTTCATCAGTGAGAAACAGTGTTTTACACACAAAAGATATTCCATAAATGCTTTTTGGACTAAAAGTAAATGAACGAGTGATGCCTAAAACCAGATCTGCCTTCTGGCCACCATATTCCAGGAAGGTGGGTGTCACAGCGACTTCTCTCCCTGTCTCCCCCAGACACCTGCGGAAACAGCATGGGGTCCAGAAGAGCTATGCTGTGAGGGGCTCTGGGAGGGCCACCTTGTCCGAACTGAAGAACGCAGAGGCTTCTTCTCCAGCCCTGGGTGATAAGCCCTGCAGAACTTGCATTCTATAAACAAAGAGTCATTTTCAGGATTTGGAAATTCCTGAGATAGCAGCAGGCCATGGGAAGCCACGCAAAGGCTGCTTGGTGCAGAAATCTGATTCTGGGTGTTTTCCTGAGAAACGAGGCTTGGACATTGAGAGATCCTCCTGTCTGATTCCTTTCAAACAGCCACAAGAAAGCCCAAGTCCACGGACTTAACCTCTGCTGCACTCAAGTCAGCCTTGGCTGCCTGGGGATTTCTGAGGATTTCCACTTTAGAATGCAACACACACTGAAGAGGAAATGTGGGATTGACTCAGCCTCGAAAGATAATGCAAGGAAGGGTTCCAGAGGGAGAGAAGAGTTTCTACCACCTTTCAACACGGCCTTAACACGAAATCAACCAAGGGCGCACCTGCCCTGGGCCTTCCCAGACAGAGCCCTGCCTTCCGCTGCTCGGCTCTTTCAAATCCCCGCTCAGCACCGCTGAAAACTGACCAGAACCGTTATCAAGACTGGCACAGAGGCGGTGATCACTTCCTCCCAGCGAGGAAGGATCTTAGGACTGCTGCCAGGGCTGGCAGTGCTTAGAGCCGGACTTCACTGCAGACGCCTCGCTCCTGGCCCTTTTCTGCCTCGGCTCTGCCTGCCAGCCAACTGCTTAACCACAGGGAGTGCTCCGTCCAGAGAGCAGAAAGTCACACCCGGGCATGCGGGCCTTTAATGCTGATTTTAAAAAGCAAAGGTGAAACTTAATCTAGGGAACATTTCAATTCAGCAAACACAGGTTTAAAAAGTGAGTCAAGAGCCATGACTGCTTGGTACTATGCAAGCCTTCATACTCAGCACATTAAAAACCAGTCAAGCATAGTAGAAATAGTAAAAAAAAAATGACAATAACTAACAATCCACATAGCAAAATGTTTTGTAAGTGAGACATTGATAAAAGAACATTCTCAACATTTTGAGTACCAGGAAAAAAATGATAAAAATCATTTTCTATATATAAAATATAAGTAAAATTAAATATGGAAAGACCATTGAAGAAAAGCCACAGTGGTACCATACACTGTGATCCCAGTACTGAGGAAGCTGAAGTGGGAAGATCTCCAAGGGTTTGAGACCAAGCTGGGATACAAAATGAGGTCAGGACCATTTAAAACTATACAACAAGACCTTATCTCAAAAAAAACAAACAAATAAAGATTAATGAATAATAATAATTGCTGAAAATCGCATTTTCATCACAAATTTAGACCTGATGTTTCACGCAGAAAATTTGGACATTTTCACATTATAGCCACACAAGAGAACTCACAATTGCGTATAAGTACAGTCAGATTTAAACAAAATCTAGATCTTCCTAAAATTTAAACTAAAAAGAAATGTATCCATATGGGAATGATCTCAGAAGTGTAAAATACAATTTGAGACGATTTAACTTTCAATAGCAAATTGACAAAGGAATTAAATTATCTTACTGCCAGAAAAGGTTTTTTCACAAAAAATCAGGATCAGTATACACACATATAGTGTGAAAATATACTCAGTGTACAAAGAGGCCGATGTGGTGTCAGAGGTGTTGAGTCAAGTGTACTTCCGTGCGAAGTGAATATGAGCTGATTCCTTAAGTAAAACCGGAGTCCGAACATCTCTCCACCCTGTATTCTGCCTCACCTGGAACTTCTTTTAAGTCCCCTGAAATGTTTGGCACCGTAGTCCCTGTCACGGTCATTATACTGTCATGGCTCTCCCCCTCAGAGGGCATCTTTAAATGCCAAACCGACCTTCTAATAGATTTAAATTATCACACACACACGCACACTGACATATATGCACAGTCACCCACAATATATGTGGTTGGAGTGGCCAAAGTTCTGAGAGGCAGTGGCTGTCATTCATGCCTGGAAGCTGGGTTTCAGTCTTGCGGTGCAGTGACTCCAGCTGGTTCCAGCCTGAAGGACAATGAGACAACTACCCACCCATCCCTCTTGACACAGAGGAGACAATAGACCGGGACAGACCAGGTGATTTACGTGGGCCTCAGACGAGGAGAGAGGGTGTGGGATGCAAGTGGTCAGCGTCCTCTGTTTGGATATTTTTTTATAAAGCAAATTATCATGGAATTTTTCAGCCCTGAATGCAGTTTAAAGAGCAGATATTTTCCTTTGTGACTTCCTGCCTCTCTTCTCGAGACCCCCTGAGTCTTCTGTTCCTAAGCTCTCAGTATCTCATTCTGGGACTAAGAATCCTGCCAGACTGTCCCCTCCAGCAGTGGCCATGCCGGCCACTCCTCCCCATGCTTCTGTTCTCCCACGTGTTTCTCGTGTAATTCCCAAAGGTGTCTAAAACACCCTACTTTCTGATTCACAGTCACCGGTAGATTCAGATGCATTACAAAACCGTACTGTAACAGTTCTCCAAAAGTATTTGCATTTCAGTAAAATGCTCCTAGAAATTTACATTGATTTGATTTGATTTGATTTCAAATTAACTAAATAAAAATTATTGTCTGTATAGCACCAATGACATGCTAATAGCACTTTTAGCAGGCATGAGGGAGGTAATGTGTATTAAACTGAATACTAAAATATGTAACAAAATAATTCTATCAGAAAACATATATGTGTTTATAAACATAATTTATACACACATTGAGAGAGAATCATGCTTCCTGCCTTATTAATCAACCAACCAACCAACAAAACATTCATTTCCAGGTGTATTACAAGATGCTATTTAAATGTTAAGGGTAAAGTCATAAAAGTTCTAGAAGAATATCTCCCTAACCTTAGAGTAGCAAATATTTCTTATATAGCATGCAAAATTGTTAAACATATACATAAAAATGGAGACCAGGACCATAGAAAAATTGAGAAATTCTGCCCATATAAAAACCAACTGAGCTAGGGGTGTGGATTGTGGTAGAGTGGATATTTAGCATGTTTGAAGCACTAGATTTGGTCTCCAAAATGAAACAGCAAAAAGACAAAAGGAAGTATGACAGAAAGTATTTACAAAGAACATATATTAAGACTATTCATGTCTACACTATGTATAGAACTCCAACAAATGAATACACAAAAAGACAAATCATACAGTAGAAAAATGTACAAAAGTTTTGAGTGGACATTTCATAAAGGTGGACATGAGGGTTACCAATAATTATGTGCAAATATGCAACTTCATTAATCACATAGTGTTCATAATTAAACTTACAATTTTATATTGCAGCCCACAAGCCACAATGACTGCAATGGAAAAAAATGTATCAAGTGTTGCAAGAAGGCAGAGCAACTGAATTCTCACATGACACTGGTAAGAGAGTACATTAAATTAACCATTTGGAAAAACTCCAAAGTAATATATATGTGCTCTGGCTTACTGATACCATCTTTAAGTATATACCCCAGGGAAATGCAAACAATTACACAAATGTCCGCTCGTTGTAGAATGGATAAATAAATTGCGATATATTTTATATCACAGAATTCTATGCAGCAAATGTCACAAATATAGTAGTGAACAAAAGACAGCTGGGCCAGTACATATTTATAACTGAACATGTAGATCCAAAGGGGGGAAAGACTCAGAAGTCACGATGGAGGTTAACAGGGGAAGTTAGATCACGTCTGGAAGGGAACACAAAAAGAGGCCTCCCGCAGTGCTGGAAGTATTCTGTTCTCTGACTTGGGGCTAGATGCAGAGAAATAATTAGTAAAACGTAGCCAGTTGTACCCTTGATATATGTTAATTTTTGTTTTGCATTTTGTATTTCAATAAAAATGTTCATAAATATGAAAATAAATTTTAAAAGGAAATTTGAAGTCCTTGGGTGCAAAAACTAATTGGAGACTAGAGAGAAGTTGACCTGGGGGTGAGGTATAATAAAAGACCTATAGATTTTAATTAACTAGGACCCCAATCCAAGTCAAAGGCAGAAAGAAGATGCCAAAATTACTCAAATAGTGGGGCTCCCCAGTACAAGAATTAAATAAATTCAGAATGGGAAATGTTCTTACATATCCTATAATGCAGCATTTTCATTTTACTTCTGACAATCAAAATCAGAAAGATCTTGTCTCAATCCATTTTAGGTGGATTTTAAGAGAATCAAAACTAAACCCTACCCTTTCTCATTTTGTGACTCAGAACAGATGCTCAAACCCTACTGAGTATAAAAGTCAACTTCAGAACCCCTATAAAGAATTCAGAAACTTCAGATCATCTGGCAAAACAAACTGGGAACCATGACTGTTTCTTTTTCCAAATGGCTGTGCCAGATAAGGAAGCATGATAAGTTTTGTTATGGTTCATGTCTAGATGTCTCCCAAGAGCCGAAGGTGATTGGATTAAGGGGGTTTAGAGTTGATGGTTTTCTATTTGGAGGTATTGGTCTAGTTGGGAGGTGGGTACCTGGGAGGTGACCTGGAAGTGTATATTTCCCTGCCCAGGTCCTCCTTTGCTTCTCTGATTCCTAGATTTCATGGGGAGAGCAGTTGTCTCCCACCATGCACTGCTGCCATGCCATCCTGCCTTGGAGTCAGTTGTCTATGGGCAATAACTGCAACCAAAAAAATCCCTCCCTCCTTCACTGTGATTGCTTGTTCAGATCTCACTTCTACTTCATATGGGGCAATTGTTTTGGCAGTGGTTGGGCAAGGTAGAGACATACCATGTCAGATTTCTAATCAGAGTCTACCCTCCCAATGAATATTTAATAATTTTAAATCATACTCCAAATTAAAAAGCGTATGTATAGATTCAATAAATTATACAACCTTCACTGTGGCCCAGAAAGTAACTAAAATGCACAGTAATGCTTTTGTGGGATCGTGGTGTTCAAAACAATCCATGCACTCAAAGGGGCCAAAACCCCAAGTCTCCAGAGCACTGCTCATGGTAAGGACAGAAAGATCAGCTCACAGTTCACACAGACCCTGTAGCTGACGTCCCGGTCTCCAGGCACTGTGACTGGCTCCTGCCAACCCAGGCACTGGGATGAAAGTGAGTTCTACCCTGCTGAGCATTAGGAAAGGACCAGAAGCAGGGAGGGAAGGACAAGTACAGAGAAAGTGCAGGAGAAATCTTTGCCTTACACCAGATGAGCTGGCAAGAACTCACTCCAAAGTATCTGGAGAGAAGAACTTGTCACCAAGGGCAGTCAAAACCAATCACCTCAGAAATTCACTTCTGGAAGTAAATGGACTGAAAAATTATAAGATGTTGTTAAGTCTCTAAGATGCTTTAAAAAGATAAACAAGAGGAAATGTGTCAAATAAGAATAGCAATATAGAACTAAATATATGGGCTCTAAAAATAGGTAGTTATGAAAAACAAAGAGATTCAAATCTTAAAAATGGAAATTGTAATCACTAAAATGATTCCATAAAGGGAATGAAGTCTAAATGGAACCAGGATAACATAGAACAGTGAACTAAAAGAATGGACTATTTAATAAGTGGCACTGGGAGAAATGAATATATATATATATATATTACATTTTATGTTTATATTATGTATAATGTAAGTATAAATTGTTGATAGGCTGATTAGATATTTATTGGATATTATAAATTAATTTAAAATAAAATTTTAAAAGTCTTTTAAAATATAGGTGAATATCTTTAAGATTTTAGAGCACAGAAAAATTTATTATACCAAATATAAAGAGCCAAAATCACAAAGAAAATGTCTGATAAGACTGAATATTTTATACTTAAAGTTTATATATACATAAAGGTGTGTGGGCAAAACAAAATTTAATGTCACCAAAATGAGATAGGCTCAGCATGTGTAATTCTCCTATGTATTACAAACATAAAGAGGATACCCAATAAAGGAAAATCAAAGAATGGGACACTAAAATGGCAGAGAATTTGTGTCCATGTGTCAGTCATGGCAAATAGCAAACTGCAGTGAAAAACTGAATGTGAAAAGTACATATGAAAGTATGCAGAGCTATGCAAATAATCAGAGAAATTCAAAAGCACTTTCAAATCTACCAGAAGAGCAAAAATATCAATATTTGGTCAGAAAGGTGGGAAAAGAGGAACTGTCACCTAGTGATGAGAGTACAAATTAGCAGGACCTCCAGGACAAATAGAAGCAGTGCCCCAAATTGCCGTGCTCTGTAGCCTTCTTATCCATGGTGGAAACGTGTGCATGCTTGTATTTGCCCTAGTGAAAATGTGCAAACTCACAGAGAGTAATGTGTCTAACACTGTAGTATTGTGGCAAAAAGGAAAAGTAATCCAAATGGCAAGTGGTAGCAGAGACAGATGTATAGACATACTGTGGTGTGTTTATATAATAAAATATTCTTCAGTTTAAGATTAATAAACTACCTGTGTATTACCAGGAATGTGTCTTAAAGATATACTGAATGAGAAGGTTGGTTAGAAAACTGCACATACCGTATTTAAGTCATCCAAATGGGAATGATGTAGCTTTTTAGGTATCTATGAATTGCATAAACTAGATTATATATATAATAAATATATCAAAATAGATGCATATCAAAAATTCTTCTTGCAGGCACATGTTCTGGAAGAGAAGGGACAGAGCAGGAGGAAAGGAAGGAAATGGAAAAGGAAAGGGAAAGGGGAAGGAAATTCCATCAGGAAGGGCATCACGGGAGCTCCTGCTTCATTACGAGGGACTCTGAGAGGCAACGTCTGCACCGGCAGAGATACGCTGGGACTGGCAAGAGCACCTGTGCAGAACAAGAGCAGAGGAAGGAGTGGGTCCCCCGGAAGGGCTGGCCCTCACTTGTATTCTTTTGCCCTCTAATTAAAACCACATATGGCAATCAAGGGGCAGAGCTTAGCTGTAAACTAAGAAATAATTCTCTAACAGTTGTAACTTTCGGATAGTTAACAGTTTGGGGGAGGCAGTAGACTCTACCTCTGGAGTTGGTAAAGTCCAGGGTAGCTAAGCTTGGTGTAAGTGTGGCTCCCGGCAGGACCTTCACATTCCATGGGTGAATCGGATCGTAGTGATACGGTCGTCATGATAGCACTGTGGACTGTGATAATGAAGAATTTTGCTAAGCATTTTAGGCACTGCTTCTCTTAATCCCTAAAATGGCATTAGCAATCAGTACTATTTCACCATCCTTGTTTTACCAGAGAGAGTATCCCAGGATTGATTAGGTTTTGAATCTGGACATTTCTACCTTTAAGGTCGAACACTTCCCTAATTTTCTCAGCACCATTAGAATGCCAAGTTTTATGAAACCAAATAAATGGATTTCTCTTTTTAAAGTTGAGCACATTAAGATGGATGCTTTGAAGGGATTCAGATTTATCCTGAGTCCTTGAAGGCAAAGTGCTCCTCAAATGGCATGCCTGGGTTTCAATACTATGAATATGATTGACTCAACAACATAATACAAATTGGTTAAATAAACTGACAAAATGATGGAAAGGTATGCACAAAAGTAAAAGTAAGCACAAAGTCTACTTCTTGAGACTTCCAGTGTCTGTAGGTGGCTGTGTTCCACTACCCCATGAAGCACTGACCTTACCCAGTGTGAATTTTCAAAGTATCCCCCACTCTGGTCCTTATCGCTTGCAAAATCTACCATGTATTCTGCCAGCCTTCCCACACAGCCAGCTGCTTGGCATTCACTTTGTCTATCTCTGAAGCACTGAGGTAAATGAGTCAAATATGCCGTATAACCTGTGGTGAGAAAGCAGTGTGGGTGTTTGCAAAACCATGCTTTGCTCACTTCTCCAAGCTGAGGGACCTTTTAGGGGTGACGCATAGTTTGTCCACTAAGGCCCATGCCTCTGCTGATTCACCAGGGCACTTCCCCTGGGACTCTGTCAATGCAGAGGAGATAAATTACATAGGAATTAAGTCTATACCAGAAAGTGGCTGTCATGAGACCCTCCTGGCTCTGTAGATTCCTGAAAGTGAACAGGAAAGTATTAAGTGAGTTCTGGCTCAGAGTTTGGTGTCAAGGACCAGACCACAGTGTTTTGTGGAGCAAGAGATAAAATGGAGAAATGGGGACATGGCTCAATGCTGGCATGTGTCCTGTCATGTTGCAAACACGCTCAGTGGAGACACCCTCAGTGCTCTGGAGAGTCTGCCAGGGAGCAAGACAGAGAGAAAGAACAACTTCTCAAACTGTTCAAGAAAGAGCTCTATCCCAAGCTGTGCTCCTTACCTTCCTTCTTATGTCTCTCAGATCTGCCAGGACCAAGGTGCTGAGAATGTCAGAGATCCTTTCAGTGAAGCCCTAGGGCCCCCAAACCTACATATTTTGTGTAATAAGCATGGATCCATAAGTACGTGAAAATATAATCAGGGTAAGTATTGAATTCCACAATTCAGCTCAAGAAAATATATTTATGGGCACACATTCAAGGAGGCCACCTGGTCCAAATTCAGGGAGGTAGTTATGTGGAGTGTCCAGGGAAATCTGCACCTTTGCCCTTCCTCTACCCAGGATTAACTGTGCGGCTTTAATGTCCCAAGGGGGCCATTCAGGGAGGATTTCTGCTGGGCAGAGAGGGTAGGCAGGGCCATGCAGACTGAGGGAACTTTACCTATCTGAGCAACAGGCACAAAAGAAGAGTTCCCGGTGAAAGCTGAAAATGCTGTCCAGAAAAGGTTCCTGCTCCATTTCATGAATATTAGACATCATGAGTGTCAAGACCATGTTAAGTTTACTCCCCAGATCTTTAGTATCACTGGTCTCTGAATTCAAGGCACCAGCAAGTGTCGGCGCCATGGTATTTGCTTACAGAAAGAAAGCTCTGAGGCAGGTTGCATGCTTGAGGCAAACTGTAGAGAGTTTAGCTGAAACTAGAGTCCTGTTAGAATAGCTCCTGCTTCGAACTCATCTTACACGGACTGCAAACTCAGGCTGCGAAGGGAATTCATTTGGAGGCTCTTGTCTCTCAGAGTGTATGAACCCCAGGGCTTCAATTTTTCTCATCTTTAAAACTAGAATAGTGGCAGCTATTCTATTCATCTTAGTAAAATGGTTAATTGTGTGACAAC
This sequence comes from Dolichotis patagonum, assembly GCA_004027295.1. Taxonomy (NCBI): domain Eukaryota; kingdom Metazoa; phylum Chordata; class Mammalia; order Rodentia; family Caviidae; genus Dolichotis; species Dolichotis patagonum. Next base: position 641,070 of record PVJX010000009.1, on the reverse strand, counting down.
TGTGGCAATTGTCTTGGTCCACTTGAGATCCTGTAACAGCATACTTTACAGTGAGTAGCTGAAACAACGTCATTTATTTCTCAAGTCCCAAAGGTTAAAAGTCCAAGACCAGGATCCCAGGGACTTGGTTTCTGATGCAAGATCTCTTTCTGAATATCCACTAAGGCTATGATCCCACTACCTCCTCACAGGGGAGAGACAAGGGGAGAATGGTGTAGGGCAGACACTCTTTCTAGACTCTTCTTCTAAGGGCACTAACCGCACTTTCATGGAGGGGCAGTGCTCACATAAATCTCATTATCTCCCAAGGGGCCCGTCTCCAAATGCCATCATATAGGAGACCAGGAGTTCAGCATGTGGATTTGAGAAGGAAATGAACATAAGAGCCATTGCAATACTTAATGTTTCATCTAAATTAAAAAATTATCTAAAAGTCTATAAATATATTATGGCATTGTTGTTATGATTTATATCGAGATGCCCCCCCAAGAGCCTCACAAGCTCACAGGGAGGGCTTTGGAAGGTGATTGGTTTATGAGAGCTTGGAATTAATTGGCTGGTTGGCTGCAGGATCTGCTTGAAAAAGGTGGGTCACAGAGGGCGCAGCCTGGAAGGGTTTATCTTCCTTCCCCAGCAACTCCCTGGGCTCTGCATTTCCTGCCACCACCATGCCTGCCAGCCTTTCTACCACACTGCCCTGGCTTGGAGCCAGGTGACCATGTGCCACGCAAAGCTGAAACCACGAAATAGGAGCCAAGTAAACCTCTCCTCCTTTAAACCGTGGGTGTTGGGAGTTGTGTTTAGCAATGAGCAAGTGACTAGGGTGTGTGTGTGTGTGTGTGTGTGTGTGTGTGTGTGTGTGTGTGTAAGCTCTCTATGTAGTTTCTGTGTGCATAGATAAAACATTTAGATCTTGTCGCAGTGTGGTGTTTGTTTGCTGTTTGTTGTGTCCTTGTTTTTTTCCTCAGGGATCGTGGGTTATACACAAACTTACAGATACATTCTATAGCTCCTGATCTCACCCTGTTTACACAGGGAAAAGGAGACCAACCTGTGTACACACTCCATGAGTCATTTAATTTCTCTCTGCCTCCATTTCTTTATTTACAAAAAGAGAGCTTATAATGTCAATATCTACTTCATAAGAGTTGCGATGAAGTTTAAATTGGAGACATTCATGCATTAGTTCACTTTAACACAGAGTAAGCACTTGATAAATACACTGAGTGTTAAATGCTCCTGGATGTTAAATGTTTCTGTCATGTGTTGTTATTAGTAATATTATTATTAATCATAGACTTGGAATATGTGTCCAAATCTCCTGACATCTGGTATTCTTCACAAAGAGAAAGCACTGTAGTCTAGCCAAGCCAATTAAGAGTAGCAACTTTTTTAATGATGAATGGTGCTAGTTTTTTCTAGGTGTCTTTGTTACATCTAAACATTTAAGTTCAGTTCCAAGGAAAACCAGTTCTTAGAAATTACAATCAGAAAGCCAGTTAGGGCACCAGGATCTGGGCTACAATGCTTAGTAGGGTTTAGCTGAGTTTTTTGCTAACAGATCCATATAGTCTAAAAACTAAAAGGAATATAAACCCTGGTTTGAAACCATAGCTCAGCATTGGCAAACCTTTCAGAGACAAGTGTTCTGACTACAAGGCAAAACCCACTTGTTTATCACAAAATGCCACCAACTGCAGTTAAAACTGAACGCTGAGGTTCTGGGTTAGAAAAAAACAACTCATGCATTATCATCTCTTGTCTTACAAGAAAAACAAATAAGATGAGTGCCATAGGTTTGTCACCACTGCCATAGTGAAACTTCTCTCTCAAAATTTGGCATAGGATCTACTTTTTAAAAATTTGTGTCAGTACATGTTTGTAGGACATGATAATTACACTCATGCTGGACAGTTGCTGTGTGTTCATAACACATCTTACATCTTTATTTATCTTTTTCCTCTCCAATCCCTGTTCCCATCTCTTGGTTCCCTTCCCTTTTGCAAATGTTCTATCTCCCCATTTGCTTTTAGCTACCTTTTGCTTTGCTATTGAATTTGTATTTTGGGTTTCTCATACAAGAGAAATCATGGGATATTTAAGCTCCTGTATTGGACTTCTTTTACCTAACACCATGATCATAAGGTGCATCCATTTCCTCCTACAAATGACTCAAATTCTTTATCACAGTCTATAAACAGATGACTGGATGAAGAAAGTGTGGTATTTATACACAAACTGTCTATTCTTCTCCAAATATCTTGGCCACAAAGTGGGGCTTTTCTCACATGATAGTCACTTTCTTTTTGTACTATCTCCTAAGGGTTTGGAATTGCTGCTTTATGTTTGTAAATCAACAATAAATTGAAACATGCATGCTCACCAGAATTAGTAGTTTTACCACTACTTGGTGCTTAAGAGCCAAGTTCTCTGCCAAAGAGAAAGTAGATGATTTTTTTCATACCCAGGCTCTTGGCTTAAGTAGAAAAAAGTTAATGGATTATCCCTGATGGATGACTGATGCTCTCAGTGGTCATGGGCTCCAAGCCAGAAATCAGTCCTACGTACAGACAGCAGCCATGGCTGAGGACGCTGGACAGGCTGATAACAGGACCGGAAACCCATCAGAGACACTCGCCCCCTTACCTCTGGGTCTCATCAAAATTACCTGCCAGGGAGACTCTACTCCAGACCAGCACCTTGTCAGCCTGTTTTGTAATAGAAAACAGCTGCTCCTGTTGGGAGGCTGAGGTGGGAGGGGTGGAAAGAAACAGGGGGAAGCACCATTCATAACTTTTCTGGTTGTGCAGAGCATTGCAATCACAGGGCAAGAATGAATGGGAATTTCTAGGGGCCCTGTGGGAATGATATTATCCTCCTCTAGAAGGCTGATAAGAAATCAAAGCTACTGAATTTAAATCACAGATGACTGTTGATCCTTAATAATGGATTCAGAGTAGAATCTGAAATCTGCTTAAGCAGCATGCTAAGAATAGCAGGGACGATGATGTGTGCAGTTTGGACCAGGCAAATCGGATGTGGGGAGAGAAAGGAGCCTACACTGCTCCTTCTCCATCTTCAATACTGTTCTCTGGTCCTTAGAACAGTTCCTGTCATGTGAGCAGTGTGCAGTAAATATTTGTTGAGCAGTGACGGATGAAATTTATCACCCGAATTTTCTAGAGCAAGACAGAGTGGATTTCTAAGTTTAACAGATCCAGGTTTGACTTAGTGTTCTGTCACTTAACCAGCTCTGCTGCAGTAGAATAGCTTAATAGAAGTTCAGGCAATGATTCAAGTGATCACGCACTAAATGGTCATCGGACCACACGATAATGACACTAATGGATCAACACGCATGAGTGACTCTAAGATTCAGTAGGGAAATGTAGAAGTAACACTCCTCATGTAGATGCTATTACTGGGATAATTGCCCCCCAAAGATCTATGTATTAAAGGCTTGATCCCCAGATTGGCATTCTTGTGAGATGGTGAAAACCCTAAGAGACAGGTCCTTGTGGGAGGTCTGCAGGTCCCAGGGGGCTGGTCCTTGCAGGGAACAGTGAGAACGCGTTTTCTTCTAGATGAGCAGCTTTGTCCACCTACCGTGCTGCCTTCCCTCAGACTCCCAGCAACAAACTCAACTCACCATGGCCTGAAACTTCTAAAATTGTGAGCCAGAATAAACCTCTCTCTTTGCAAGTTGATCATCTCAGGTGTTTGTCATAGTGATAGGAAACTACCCAGCATAACGTAGAAATGCTTGTAACAAACTACTCCCTTGTTGTTAGCAGACAGTGGGAGACCCTTTCTGGGCCTCAGGGTCCCCCAGTCATGCACATGTGGGAGATGTGACACCAAGCTCAGTAGACAGAAGAACTGTCCAAGAAGCGCTGGATTGCAGAGACCTAGCAGAGTCAACTAAAACCAGTGACAAAGATCATCTGAAAAAGCCAAAGCTGGTTAGTTCACCATCAACATCACCATTACTTCCAATTCTATAAAGGCAACTTAATTTTCAAATTAGATATAATTTTTAGGAATCGCTTTGTACAAATATATAAATGTATTTGTACATACATGCTGATATATATACACAGACAGGATAACATGATTAGTGCTAGAGTAACAGGAATTTAAGATCATCCAAATCGATATCTTTAAAATTCAATGTGAGTCTTGTACATTTAACAGAAATCAGAAGCTCTATAAAAGGCAGAATCACAGAACAAGGAAGAGGTGTGAGAAATTAAGAAAGATGATTTCTATGTAAAATCTTTTTCAGAGAGAGAGAGAGAGAAAGAGAGAGAGAGCGAGAGCGAAATGACAACTTCAAACAAGTCTTAATAGAACATTAGTCCCAGAAGGTGTGTCGCTATCAACAGGATTCCAAAGAAAGGGAACAAAGCTCAAGAGCAGAGCAGAATTCTGGGATCTCGACTTCTGTATTGCCCCAGATTACCGCCATCTCTTTCAGTTCTTCCAAGTCCCTACCTAGAGTTCCATGTGGCTTCCTCAGAATGAGACGACTTTTCTAGTGGGGTCTCTGGCTTGATAGGTTACTCTGAAGAAGGAAATTACTGAGGAAATGATTCAGTATGGAGAGATTCATCACAGGTTTAGTGAAACTCCACCTTCTGAAGTGAGCAGAGAGACTTCGAAATGAACCAGCACTTCATCCTCTAAGGTTTAAAAGTGTCATTGTCTTTATGAAAGTTTCCTCTCCTGCCTTTTTGATAAAATAATATTCTTCTTTTTTAGTCCCTCTGAAAGCATCAGAATCTCTCTTAGGTGGCTCGAGGAAACTTCCCCTAGGTGATGCTGACTCATCCCCACCTACCCAGCACGGAACCCACAGAGCGTGTTCTAATCCTCCATCAAGCTGTGGACATAAGGTTTTCTTTTTTTTTTTTTTAAGTTTTTTTTTTTTTTTTTTTTTTTTTTTTGGTACCAGGGATCGAACTCACGACCATGTGCTTGCAAGGCAGGCACTTATGCCACTGAGCTAAATCCCCAGCCCGACATAAGGTTTTCCTGCGCCTCACTTTTCAGACCTTGAGGAAGAGCCACTTTGAAAATACGTAGTCCAGGTTGAAAATTTATCTCCAAGTTGGTTTCATTTGCAAAGAAACAATTCTTTCCTCTGCTAATGTCACTTAAAGTGTTTGTGTATTTATTATAGTTGCCTGGGCTTTTATAAGCAATAGCAGCTGCTAATGTTTTCATTATATTGTATTTAAAAGTTATTTTATGCCATCTATATCCTATCTCTAGACTCCCTCTATTTCACACGTGTAAAGGGAGTAATACTGTAAATTTTCAGTCCTTTGCGAGGGTTTATTTAGTTATGTAAGGTATATAAATCAATAGGAGGTGTTTACTGTGTGCAAGTCGTCACTGGCTTTAACTTTTTTAGCCATTTGACCACATCGTTTGGCCAATGGTTATGCAGAACAGCATGTTTACAATACCTTTCCAATAGTCTGGGAAGCACTGTGTAAGTTTCTTGATAGTGGCATGATTCTTGAGTTTCATTAAAAAATTTTTTTAAAAAATTCATACTGAGTCCAGTCTCTGTCTTTTACTGTTTGAACTTGTCCATTGCCCTCTCCCTGAAGCCAGTCTGACTGCCAGGAAATGATCAATCGTGAAATACATCTTGCTATCATTTACTCTCAGGATTCCCAGTTTTACTTTAGGACCAAGTGCTACTTTCTGATGAGGTCGGTGAAATGCTGACCCGAGTCACTGGCTGCTCCCGGCTTCCAAAGAAAGCCAAAGGGTGATCCCAAGGAAGTTTCTCTCGGTTCATTTCTCAGCCCCCAGTTTCATCTCTATCACACATAGTGTCAATTATCAGACGTGCAGATGAGAAGACACTTAGCGTGTTTCCAGCGCACCATTTAGCTCCACTGATAACAGTAAGACAACTGACTGTGTGTGTAGAATTCAGTGCCTGAGTTTTCATGTCTCTAAATCATAATTAAGAGCACATTTCCTAAGTTATGTTTCAGGGGGAATCTTCTCAAGGTGCATGTAGCAGATACTAACTAATGACGAACCCTGGAGAATTCACTAGTGTCTGTGGGATGTGAAAGAATGGTTAACTGCGGTTTGTAAAAAATCAGGTAATAAGGACCGTAAAATCATAGCAAAATCAGGAATTGGGGTTTTTTATACTATATTTTATGAGGTAAATGAATGAATAAAAAGATGTGAATGCTATGATTTCATGTTTATAATATCATCAAAGGCAATCAAGTGCTTTATGGCTTCACTTCCACTCGTATTTCAGCATCATCAGGAGAACCCACCCTTGATCTCGTCATTTCAGTTTCCTTGCTGGGTCCTAAAGTCTGTCTCTCCTATCAAACCAGTCAAGCCCTGAACATCTTTTCAAGAAGTGAATAGCAAGTGGTATAGGTTTCATTATAATAAAGAAAATTAAACTCATTGACAGGAATTTTAGTGGGGGTTTTTTTGATGTGATGTTAACAAACAGGAAAAAGAATTCATTGAAACCTTTCTATATATTTCTTTCTTTATATAGCTTCTATCAGAACTTTTAATTAATGAAATAACAAGAACAAACTCAAAGATCTAATCCATGATACTACAGTCACTACAGCATGACATATACGTTTGCTTTCCTGAGTCATTTATATCACGTGAAAGGGCAAAAGAAATATTAATATCCACGTACAAAACTCCCTTCAGTGTAAAGCCAGTATCCATTTATAATGTCAACCACAAGTTTTCCTAAGAAGAGCTTTGAAATGTTTTATATCCATCAATCAAGACATCACAGAAATACATGTGCTGTATGTGCACTGATGCAAATTTTACTTTCAGCACATCAACGTTTAGTTTCTCAACAATCTACAAAATACTGTAACAAAAAACTAAATTTGGCAATATAAATTTATATATTCTAACTGGCATGGGCAAACATCCTTATCATTTAAAAATGAAACGGTATGGCCGTAACTGTATTATTTCAGCAAGTGGGCTTTGCTATTGTTTGATATCAGCAGAGACTAGATAGATTATAGCATACTACACTGCATTTCATTTTAGTTCATTAAACTTGAGTGAAATAACCAGCAATACTACCATTTCTTATGGCAGCATTCAAAACCCATATGTAGTAAGTGCCAGGAACTCCTTTATTTACTATTTATAATGTGAAAGTTAGACGACATTTCTGTCACTTAAAAATGTTTGAGCATCCCTCTTGAGTGAACAGATTATTTTTTTATTAAAGATGAGGAATGTATCTTTGGAGAGGTTATAAAAGTGTACCCATATTTTCAAAAAGGTAAAATAGTATAACCAGAATAGATGATGGAAATGAAGCCCAGTTTGGAATACCTTCAGGGACAATACCGGTATGTGAATCTCTGCTGGTCTCAGGTAGGTAAATCTCAGGCTCAAAACAGGGAGGGGGGCAAAAGAAAAGACAAAAAGACAACACTATATAAAATATGTACACAGAACTCCACTTTAAAAGGGCTGTATGCTAAGCATTTTTCTAATAGTTTCCTTTCCTCCCCCCACCCATCACTCTAGTGACCTCAGCAGTGCATACGGAACCCCACCCCTGGCTGTGGGCTAGGGAGGTGAGACACATGAAATTGTGTTTGCTAAGGAGGCCACAAGGCCATTTGTTCAGGATTTTATATACCACACCATTCCTAAAGGAGAATGTGGTCATCTTAGCCATGTTGAAGTGTGTACATGTAGATTAAGATCAAATTTGCTTTCTTCCATCGTTTTCTTTTTAGAAACTTGTGTCAGAGTAAAAAAGGTCAAAGAAAAGGTGAAAGCATGTAGCTAGGACAATATGGAATGAACCAAAACATCAAAATGTCCCAAGCCTATGTCTCATTTGGAATGACTTCATTTCAAACTTTAACAGTGTTGTATATCAAAAGAAAACATTCCTGAGACATTGATTCTTATTTCAACAGAATATCACTAACTTACGGGCTCTGTAAGTTGCTTTGATAAGTTTTATTTTAAGCCTAGATGCCACAAAATAAGAAATTGCAAAAATTCACCTTTGCAAAGAGGTCAGTTTCCCATATCAGTTTCAAATATCACAGAACTATCCTGTATTCCATTTCACCTTGTAAAAGATGTTCAGCTGAAGACCTGGTGGAGAATGACCCAAGCACCATAACTTGATTGCAACGAGATGGTGAGGGAGAGTTTCTCCCAAATAAAGTGACAGTATTTCAAATAGCAGATCACATCAAAAATCAAACTCAAAAGATTGGTAAATGTTACCAAAATCCTATGCTAGGAGTGTGGAGTGATACCCTGTGACTAGGAGTAGGGAATGAGGGACAGCTCCTCTGACTGTCCTGTACTTTGCCCACATCATTAACATGATTTTTATTAACTCTCGTGCAAGGACTGTGACAAATGTAATTTCATTTCAACATGATTAGCATTCACCAAAATGAATGGAAATTTCATTCTTCTCTGTCACTGGTGCACTAAACATTTGTCACAGACCGACCATTAAAGTCTGCTGATTCATTTCAGGAGAGAAAATGGTTGCTCTCCTTCTCCAAACATTGTCACATTTTAATATGTATCCTGGAATTCCTGAATCTTCTTCTTATCCTCCATGTGGATGAAGTTATCCCAAACTGTTTATTGAAAGACTGAAGTGAGAGAAGAAGAAAGTGAAGCACCAGGTTCTAGAGTAATTTGACAATCAACACATGACGCAAAGATGCGATCTTACAAAATGGCTAAGATGCTGTCATGACTTATGTCTAGATGTCCCCCAAGAAACTAATGAGTCCTCGGGTGGGGCTTTGGGAAGGTGATCATATTATGGGGCTCAGAGCTGTCTTACTGTTAAGAGATGGGATCTGGCCCAAAGGGGCAGGCAACTGGGGTCACGACCTGGAAGGATTTATCACCCTCCCCCTCTTTCCTTCCTTCTCTGCTTCCCATTCATCATGCCACAAGCAACTCTCCTCCACCACAGCCTTCTGCCATATTGTCTTGCCTCAGAGCCAGCAGACTGTAGTCTAAAATTTGCACCAAAATAGACCTCTCCTTCTCTCTTCTCTCCTTCCTTAGAAAGACAGAAAAAGAAAGGAAGGAAGGAAGGAAGGAAGGAAGGAAGGAAGGAAGGAAGGAAGGAGGAAGGAAGGAAGGAAGGAAGGAAGGAAGGAAGAAAGAAAGAAAGAAAGAAAGAAAGAAAGAAAGAAAGAAAGAAAGAAAAGGAAGGAAGATAGAAAGGCAAGGAAGGAAGGAAGGAAGAAAGAAAGAAAGAAAGAAAGAAAGAAAGAAAGAAAGAAAGAAAGAAAGAAAAGGAAGATAGAAAGGCAAGGAAGGAAGGAAGGAAGGAAGGAAGACAAGAAAGAAGAAAGAAAGAAAGAAAGAAAGAAAGAAAGAAAGAAAGAAAGAAAGAAAGAAAAGGAAGATAGAAAGGCAAGGAAGACAAGAAGAAAGAAAGAAAGAAAGAAAGAAAGAAAGAAAGAAAGAAAGAAAGAAAGAAAGAAAGAAAGAAAGAAAAGTAAGACTGGGGATATAGCTCAGCAGCACAGTGCCTGCTGCCTGGTAAGCACTATGTCCTGAGTTTGACTTCTAGTACCAAAACTTAAAAAAATATAATTAGAAAAAAGCAAAGAAATCTTTCAGACTCAAATTCTACCTGATAATGACTCCACAACTTCCTTTTATGAGACCTATGATTTTCATTTACTTGGGAGATCAGCTTTTGAGGATATGAGGAAGATGAATTTGATCAGATGCATAAAATGCCCAGCACATACATCACCAGAGATCAATAAATTAAGATTGCTAATATTATCAGCTCCATTGATGTTTCCATGATAAGAAGACATGCGAATAGAGACAAGTACATCAGAGTTCAGCTGCTCCATGCAAGATTTAAGCATTCCACGCAGGAGGGTGCACATATCACCTCCGGAGACCAGTGATCCTGGTTCTCAGGATATGGACCCCACTCAGGTGTCTGGGGAGGCCTCTAGCCGCAGATGGAGCAAGTCCTGTTGAAGTCTCACTCATTTATATCATGTTGGATTCTAGAGTGGAAATAAATATCCCTACAAATAAGAGTGCCTGTTCTCCACACACACTGCCGAAGTTCACACCACGGCTGCACATCACCCAGAGCCCAGCTCAAAGTGAAAGTGCACTGCTTCTCGTCCAGTAATCACGGAAACGTGCCATACAAAAAAGTCATAAGTCATATCTAATCCTCTTCATAACGCTATTGCTACTTACTGTCGTGTTAAGTAAAGAAAAATTAAAATTGTACATTATTTACATGACATTTACCATTGGTTGTAGATCATACAGTACCAGTTTGAATTCAAATCTAAAAGCGCTCGATTGTTTGCAGAATCACTGCTTTAGTCTGTTGCCTTAACAGAATACCACAGACTGCCATTTATCAGGAAAAGTGTTCCGTTCATGCTTGCGGAGGCTGGGCAGCTGTGGTGACAGCATCTGGCAGGGCTGTCGGGTGGTATTTTCTCACTGTAAAAAACCAGAAGGGCAGGCAAGCATGTGTGGAAAAGCTGGCTTTTGAAACCAACTCACTGCCTTCAGAACGGCAGTAGTGTGTTTACGTGGGCGGAGCTTCCATGATCTAACCGCCTTGCAGTGGGCCCCGCCTCCCAGCCTGCCGCCCTGGACACTAAAGTTCTACACATGAGCTTTTGGAGGACACTTTCAAACCACCACAATCCCCCCCGATAGAACATGTATATACTCCACAGCTCTTCTACTGCACTCACTGGTTGGAAGCCTTTGGTTCACTGGAATACCTAAGGATGGAAGGAAAAGGCTCCGGCTTTTCCCATCTTTCCCTTTCCTTCTCTGCGGAGCTGGGTGATGCCGGGAAGAACCCTGCGCAATCAGGCTCTGATGAGGTGTCTGCACATTCTTGTTCCTTAGATCCTCGCCGCTTTTGCCTATGTTCAGTGCCAAGTCCTGGTTTGAACAGAGCACATGGGGCTGTCAGTACCCAGAGTTAAACCCAGATGTAATTCATTTACCTTGTGCTGTGGCTTAGGCTCCCATGATCGGGGACCACGGTGTGTTCACCGCACATTACCAACACTGCATGCGCGCTGAGCTACAGTGAAGAGCAGACGTGGACACCACATATGCTTCTCCTGCAGGCCCACGTTGTGATGTCACACTGGGCTGTAACTACGGAACATAGCCAGAGCCAAAATTATTAAGAATTTTAAGGCAGCAACAGCTTTAATGCAAACAGGGGACCTTTCTGTGAATGCAGCCGTTTAATGGCACCGACAAAAGCTAGCCTTGCTTTTACCAGCTGTGAGACCTCAGATGTATTGCCAGACCTGCCTGTGTCTCAGGTCTTTCTTAAAAATTAGGAAAATACTGTCACATATTTCATATATTTTGGTGGAAAACAATCTTATTTATATGTAAAGTGCTTAAAAGTTTGCTTACCATATAGTATAGTTCAATGATGCACTCCTATTATTATTATTAATTATTTCATCACCATTAAGGTTCTTTTAGAGACCAGTGTTTGAAATATGGCCTTAAAATGATATTCAAGAATGAGCTTTGGGTTTTATGTATCTATACCATCTTTGTTCTCAAATCATCAGAATGATTATGACTTACATGAATTATAATCTGATTTCTCTACATTGACATAATTAATATTTTTTGCCAGGTAGCAGTTTGTCGTGGGGATTCTGTCCCATGGATTGTAGGGTATTTTGTAGCAATTCTAGCCTCAGGAAATGACAGTAGTAACTCTTGTCAAATTAGGACAACCTAAAATATCTTCAGATTTTGTCAGGCCCTCCTCTCCAATTCTACCCTCTCACTGATAACCACTGCTGTATGTTTATAGAGCATGTATCTCTCCAAGACCACTTATGGCTACCTTGTCCAGCAAGCATGAGAGCCAAGCAACATGCACCTGAGGCCGTCATGCCATCTCTTCGATCCTAACACGCAAGACTCAGTATTGGTATCCTTAGATCCACTACGGTCCTACAGCTGTCTACTTGATCCTCTTTCTTACTAAAGAGGGAAAATCAAACTGTTTTTACAAAAGAAAGAAAAAGCGGAGAGTTTCATTGAAATCTGGGAACTGTCAAATCTCTGATAAGCAGGTCCAAGGAGACAGAAGCTTATTAGCTCTGTTCCCAGGCTAGAGAGACCCAGGAGGTATTACAGCACAGACCATGCTCTGAACCACCTCCCTCCTCCCCCGCTCAGTCGCCCTTGGCATGCCTCTGCTCAGACAAAGCCCTTATGGAAAGTAACATAAGCACTGTGCTGGCTCCAGTGAGTTTGATTTATCAGGACTACTGGCATTTACAAAAGCAATTGGTCTGTTTGGAGGAGATGTTTCCCAGGCAAAAAAGCAAAAAAAAAAAAAATTCTGGCTTGAATTTTCTCTGCCCTTGGAACCTCTGAAGGTCATTGGCTTGTCTCAGCAGAGCAAAAACAATGGGAATTCCGTCTGCTGGAGGTCCCAAGTGCCCTGGTCAGGCCCCAGCCGCAGTTCCCGTCCCCTGCTCCAGCACCTTCATGTCCTTACAGGAGGAACGTGAGCAAACCTGCACTCCATACTGTTTGGATTCTGCTTGATTTCTAATCCTCCGCTCCAGCCCCCCCCCCCATGCCTTCCTCTCTTTCCCCTCCCCCAACTCCAGGTCCACCCCCATCTGTTTTCTGTTAGGAGTTCATTTTCAGAGTGCAGGCTGGTGGAATTTGGAGTTCAGACCCCCTCAAGTGATGAGAGTCCTGGGGCTGCTGAAGGTCCCTTCACATGGGCCCTGCCACCTCCCCCTCCTTCCCTCTCTATGCCCCACTCACCCTTGTGCAATATTACGCTGGAGCCCACATCTGTTTTCAATTGCATGTTCATTTGAACTGCTCTGGGAAAATGGACACTCTCACTAAAGGCTGGGGTCTTAAAGCAACAGCATGAATCCAGACAACTTTATTTGACCAACAAAAATATATACGTGCATATGCGTGTGTATGTGTGTGTGTGTGCGTGTGTGTGTACTTTGTAGACAACCTGGAGATCTTATTGGAGCTGTCTCTATTCACACTTTTATTGGATATCTCTATCCACCCTCATTCCTGGATGAGCTAATATATAATCATGGACCTCTAATTCCTTAATTCTTAGTTTTAATGATCATCTCCTGCTTAACTTCCAATCTGAAATCCCACAATCTGAATTACCCAAATGGATGTTTCCAGACTCTGTCTTATTCTTTGGTTTATTGTCTGATTGCAACTGCACATTTCTTTCTCATTCAGGTAAAAACCTAGGGAAATTTTTTTGTCTGTCAATTTGTTGTTAAAATATAAGATGAGTGGCAGCTGACGTGTGTCTTTTAGTGTGGTAGACTAGTAGTATGTTCATTATTTGGGTGGAACACGTGATCATCTTTGGTAGAAAAGTGATACTTTGACCACAGCCAAATATTCTGTTTCTTAAGAAAAATGTGTTTGACAATAATTGTGAAGCCTTTTCCTCTGATTTACAGATCACTGCTAAGTTGTCGGGAAGATGAGTCAAAAAATCTCAGAGTCCCAAAGACTCGAGAAAAATGCTACTTTTTTGTCAATAAAAGTGATAGGAACTTATCACAATAAAAGCATTTGTGCTTTAGGAACTGGCGAACCAAAGGTTGTTTACTAGGAGTAGTAATATAAATTCTTATTTGAACATTTTTCTGGAAACAACCTAAATATGTACACCTGTGAGTAATTTGATTGACATCAATGTCACAAGTACAGAGGAGAAGAAACAAAATCAGTGAGGGTTAAACTGACCATAGAGATTACCCATTCACTCATTCAGCAAGTATTAACTTCAATGTAATATGCACACAGTATATACGGTATATAAGTAACATTCATACATTATTTACCAAACATAACAATATAAAATATACTATTCGGGCACATATAAGGTATTTAACAAATAACGAGACAGTAATATATGTTAGCAATCTCAATACAAAATACATATGGACATTATGTGAGCAATATGAATAATGCAAATATGAATTAATGCATAAATAATCTAGAATTCTAGATTAATCCAGAATGTAAAACATATCTATATCTTTATGTATATAATATATGTATTTATATTATGTTAGCTAGTGCTGAGACAGTAATGCCTGAGTTTATAGTGTTTGGGCTCTGGTATCTTGGATTCTACATGAGTTCTTGTTAAAATCTACTTAGCAGCTGTGTGAGCTGACAGGCTACTTACCCTGTGTGAGTCATGATTTCCTCATGTGTGAAACAAGCATGATTTCTAACTATCCAAAAGGGGTCTTACAATATTTTAATAAGCTGATCTTCAAGAAACTACTTAGACAAACACACAGGCATGTGTTAGAGTTTGACAAAGGTTCACCATTATGTGCTCCGTCCATCTGGGCAATGCTGGAGTTCTGATCTGGTGAGGGAGACAAGCAAAAAAATGAGGTTGACCCCTCACTGAATTGAATTGAAACCAGTGGCCAAGAAGCAGGTGTCCCTCGTGGAGGAAAGAGCTGAGTGAGACCCTTTTGTCCTGATTTCTTTACAAGAAAGTTCAAGAAAGGATCGCTATTTACTAAGAACTGCTCCCACCAATTTAGCAACAAGAGCCAGAGCTATTCTTAATGCCCCCTATTTTTTATTTGCATTCTCACTAAACCTAGAACATTACTGTCTTTTTTCACTCAAATGATTAATGTGTTTTAAGAGCACTGGAATTTTTGACATTTCAAATATTACCTAGTAATGTAGTACCTTTCCAAATAACTCTACACATAAGACTGCTACAAAGAGTTCTATACAGTATCAGCTCTGAAGGCGATGTTAATTTTGCTAGTATCTAACTTGAATTCTAAAAGGTTAATATTAAATTGTTGCTATTTCTTAATAGAAGACTCTCCACAACCTTGATTCTGCCTTTGGTGAGAACTTGAGTTGAACTGAGGGAAGCCTCATTCTCCCAAAAGAAGCTTTTAGGTAGGGTTTCTATAAATAATGATATTCCATCTTCGTTCACTCACTCACCTAACTCTGATATGATTTTTCGTGTAGTTCACCTATTAATATCAATTCTCATTTGAGACCCAGCTAAGATATAGCTTATCAGGAGGTAAAGAATCTAAAGATTTTGAGATGAGAATAAAATATTTGACTTGATAGGGCTTCAGGTATGTTATTCTAAATTCATACATATCCCAGACTGGATAAAAAAGAACCTAAGCCTTCATGATAGAGTCTATAAAACTTCAAAACCTTATTGATCCTTCACAAAATCACTTACCTAAAGACAAAATGAACTGGAAGAAATACTAGTTCCTTCCTGATGTTTTCAAAGGCAAAGTTTTAATATAAAACTTTTTTTTTTAGTTTTACTTTGTCTCCAAATTTCTTTTTTTTTAATTTTATTTAAAGAGGAAAAAAAGGCAAAACATAAAAAAGGGTAGAAATCATACAGAATTTCAAAAAAAATAAGCATTATGAAATCACTAGTAGATAAATTACATAATGTCATCTTAGAAACAATTGTTCAAGTTATAAAATTAAACCATACAAAGCAGACATTCAAACAGTAACACTGCAAACAGTTCTGCTCAATGATCCAACAAAAGCTTAGCAATATGGTCACCTATCTTACGCACTTAAACATACATGCAGTTATATCCTTTAGAGAACTTTCTTTTCCTCTCTTTTTTCCAATAACATATACAGTTTGGGTTTTATTACTCCAACAGTTTTTATTACTTTTTACACTAGAGACACAATGTGATATTTATAAATATGATTCATATTTATTTCACTAATGAGGATAGTCTCAAGTTGTCTCCATTTACCTATGAAAGCCTCAAGATCATCCTTTTAATAGCTGAGTAATATTCCATTGTATAAAAATACCACATCTTTTTCATCCACTCTGGGGTTAATGGGCATCTTGGTTGTTTCCAAGATTTAACTATTACAAATTGTGCTGCTATGAACATGGGTGCACATATATCACTGTGACATGACCTTTTCAGTTTTTCTGGGAAAATACTCAGGAGGGGAATAGCTGAATTGAATGGAACTTCCAATCCTAGTCTTCTGAGGAATCTCCATACTGATTTCCATAGTGGCTGCATCAGTCTACACTCCCACCAACAATGGAGTAGTGTTCCTTTTTCCCCACAGCCTTGCCAACATTTGTTACCAGTTGATTTCTTGATGGCAGCTATTCTTTCCAGAGTGAGATGAGATCTCAGTGTTGTTTTAATTTGCATTTCTCGAATGACCAGTGATGGTGAACATTTCTTCATGTATTTATTTATTTGTATATCTTCATCTGAGAACTGTGTGTTCACCTCAGATGCCCATTTTTGGAGAGGGTCTTTGAATTTAAAGGGCTTGATGTTTTTCAGTTCTTTATAGTTCTTAATGTAAGTCCTTTGTCTGAGGGGTTGCTGGCTAAAATTCTTTCCCATTCTGTGGGTTTTCGTTCCACTCTGATGGTGATTTCTTTTGAAGTGCAGAAACTTTTCAATAATATGCGATCCCAGTTGTTGATTCTCTGAAGTGTTTCCCGTGCAGTTTGCATTTTGTTATGAATTCTCTGCCTACCCCTATGACTCCAAGACTTCTACCTACCTTATCTTCCAGTAGATTTAGTGTTTCTGTTTTAATATTTAGATCTTTGATCCATTTAGACTTTAGTTTTGTGCATGGTGATAGGCATGGATCTAGTTTCAGTCTTCGGCATGTGGAAAGCCAATTTTCTGAACACCATTTATTAAAGAGGCTATCCTTCCTCCAGTGAACATGTTTAGCCCCTTTGTCAAATGTCAGGTGGCTGAGTGTCTTTGTACTTATACTTGCATCTTCTAATCTGTTCCATTGATCCTTAGGTCCATTTCTTTGCCAGTACAATGTTGATTTTATCACTGTGGCTTTGTAGTACAGTTTCAAGTCAGGAATTGAGATGCCCCCTGCCTTGCCTTTGTTGCCCAGTATTGCCTTTGCTATTCTAGGTTTTTTTCAGTTTTCAAATGAATTTTAGGAGTGTTTTCTCTAGATCTGTGAGGTATGTTAATGGTATTTTGATTGGGATTGCATTGAATCTGTGTAAACGTTTAAGGAGTATGACCACTTTCACAATGTTGGTTCTTCCTAGCCAAGAGCAAAGAATATCCTTCCATTTCCTAATATCTTCTTCAATCTCCTTTTTTTAGCATAGCATAATTTTCAGCATATAGGACTTCTGCATTCTTAGCTAGGTTGATTCATAAGTATTTCATTTTTTTAGCTGCTATTGTGAAAGATGATATTTCCATAATTTCTCTCTCAGTGAGTTTTTTGTTTGTGTACCGGAATGCTATTCATTTTTGAGCATTGGCTTTGTATCCAGCTACACTGCTGAATTTGTTTATTACCTCTAGTAGTCTTTTAATGGAGTTTTTTGGGTCTTCTATATAGAGTATCATGCCATTTGCAAATAGTGATAATTTAACTTCTTTCTTTACTATCTTTATGCTTTTTGTTTCTCCCTCTTGTCTGATGGCCCTGGCTAGTATTTCCAGAACTATATTGAATAGGAGTGGCGATAGTGGACATCCTTGTCTTGTTCCTGATTTTAGAGTGAAAGCTTTCAGTTTTTGTCCATTTAGTGTAGTGTTAGCTGTTGGTTTGTCATAGATGGCCTTTATGAGATTGAGGTAGACACCATTTATTCCAAGTTCCTAAAGGGTTTTTATCATGAGCATGTGGTGGACTTTATTAAAAACCTTTTATGCATCTATTGAGATGACCATGTGGTTTTTGTTTTTGGCTCTGTTGATGTGGTGTATTACATTTATTGATTTGTGTATATTAAACCATCTCTGCATTCCTGGAATGAATCCCACTTGGTTGTGATGTATAATCTTCTTGATGATTTGCTGCATTCTATTTGCCAGTATTTTGTTGAGAATCTTTGCATCCATGTTCATTAGTGAGATTGGCCTATAATTATCCTTTTTGGTTGGGTTTTTCTCTGGTTTGGGTATCAGAGTAATACTTGCCTCCAGGAATTATTTAGGGAGGATTGCTTCCTTTTCAATTTCATTGAAGAGTTTAAGGAGTATTGGCATCAAATCTTCTCTAAATTTCTTATAGAATTCAGCTGTGAATCCATCAGGACATGGGCTTTTCTTTGTTCGTTAGTTTTTTATTGCATTTTTGGTTTCACTAGCTGATATTGGGTTATTCAAATTGCTATATCTTCTTGGTTGAGTTTTGGTAGTTCAGATGTTTCTAGAAATCTGTTCATTTCCTCTGTGTTTTCCTCTCTATGTGAGTAGAGATTTTCAAAGTAGGTTTTCATGATCTTTTGAATTTCCATGGGATCTGTAGTAATTTCCCCCTTTTCAATCCTTATTGCTTGAATTTGGGTTTTTTCTTTCTTTTTCTTTATAAGGTTAGCTGGGGTTTGTCAGTTTTGTTTATTCTCTCAAAAAAACAACTTTTTGATTCATTAATTCTTTGTATTTTTTTTAGTTTCAGTTGCATTGATTTCTGCTCCAATCTTTACAATATCCTCTCTTCTATGAGATTTGGGTTTAACTTGCTCTTCTTTTTCTAGAGGCTTGAGATGAAGCATTAAGTTGTTTATTTGTGCTCATTCTGTTTTCTTGATATGACAATTAATTGCTATATATTTCCCTCTTTAGACTGCTTTCATTGCATCCCACAGATTACAATATGTTGTTTCCACATTTTCATTGAATTGTAGGTATTGCTTTATTTCTTCTTTAATTTCATCTGTAGCCCATTGGTTGTTCAGAAGGTTGTTATTTAATTTCCATGTATTTATGCAGGTTTTGCAATTTCTTTTGCCATTAATTTCCAATTTCAGTGTGCTGAAATTGGAAATGGTCAGAAATTACATGGGATTGTTTCAATACCTTTACATTTACTTAAGAATGTTTTATGGGGTAATATATGGCCTATTTTGGAGAATGTCCCATGTGCAGCTGAGAAGAATGTGTATTCTGATGTGGTTAGGTGGAACACTCTGTAAACATCTACTAAGTCCAAGTGCTCACAGGTATGATTCAGTTCTATTATTTCTTTGCTGACTTTTTGTCTAGTTGATCTATCTTTTTGTGACAACAGGGTATTAAGTTCCCTTGTTATAATGTGTTCTTGTGTATTTATTTTTCATGTCCATTAATATTTATGTGATATAGTTGGGTGCTCCTGTATTTGGTAAATATATATTTATAATTGTTAGCTCTTCTTGAATTCCACTAATAAGTATGTAGTCACCTTCTTTATCTCATTTAATCACTTTAGGTTTGAAGTCCACATTGTCTGCAAATAGCATCCTCTGCTTTTTTCTGGGTTCCTGTTGCATAGAATACTGTTTTCCATCCTTTGACTTTTAATCTATGAGTTTCCTTTAGGGTCAGATGTGTTTCTTGTGTACAGCATATTGTGGGATCATGTTTCTTGATCCATTCAGTCAACCTATTTCTTTTGATAGGTAAATTGAGGCCATTTACATTTATGGATATCACTGATATGTTTTGGGTTGCCTTTGCCATGTTATGTTCCAGTTGTTTGCTTTCTGCTTTCCCCCTTGTTTAATTGCTTGTCCTACCTGGTGGTTTCTTTCTGCTGTTGTTCTAGGGATTGTGGTTATTTTTATCTCTATCTAGTATATCTTTCAATTCTCTTCCTAGAGTTGGTTTGGTGGACATGAATTTCTTCAGTTTTTCTTTGTCATGGAAGTATCTTGTTTCTCCATTAAATTTGAATGAAAGTTTTGCTGGGCACATCAGTCTGGGTTGGAAGTTATTTTCTTTCAGGGCTTGAAATACCTCACTCCAAGCTCATCTTGACTTGAGGGTTTATGCTGAAAAGTCTGCTGTGATTCTAATGGGCTTTCCTTGATAGGTGAGTTGTATCTTTTCTCTAACATCTTTTAGTATTCTGTTTCTATGCTACATGTCTGAGACCTTAATTATTATGTCTGGGTATACATTTGTGTTGGTTGTGATTGTTTGGTGTTCTATATGCCTCTCTTATCTGCATATCAGATTTTTCCCCATGTTTGGGAAATTTTCTGCTATTACTTCTGCGAATTGTTTAGTCATGTCATTTACATTGACTCCTGCATCTTCACAGGTGCCTATTAATCTTATGTTGTTTCTCTTGACATCATCTTGAAGCTGCTGGAATGTCATTTCATGCTGCTTTGTTATTTTTAAAAGTTTTATCCTTTCATGATTGCTAATTGTGATCCTGTCTTCAAGGTTAGAAATTCCATTCTCAGCTTCATTTAAATGGTTTTTTCTAGCTTTGAAAAGAAGATTTTGTTTCTTGGATGTCTCTTTCAGTTTGTTTCATGAATTCCGCTTGTTTTCTATATTGTTCATTCAAGGTTTCAATCAGTTTCCCATGCTCCTGTACTCTTTTTATCTATTTCATCTCTAGTTGTGCTGAGCAACTCCTTTCCTAAGGTTTTTATTTCTGTTTTTACATGAGAGATTATTTCTAATTTGATTTCCTCTATAGCCTCATGGAATTGTTTTTATAAATTCACTTGTTATCTTTTCAGAGATTTCCAGTGTGTTACTTTCAAAGGCCTCTATTTTAATATCTCCTGTACTTGCTCCTGGTGGACTAGATATTTGAGATTGCATTTTGATTTTTCATTTTACCATTTTCCCCTTTTGAGTTAATATTTGGTCCTTCAATCCCACTAGTGTCAACTGTTAGTAGTGTGTATCTTGGGGTCCTACTGTAAGGTTGACGTTTGTCCAATTGCTGGCTCCCACCATGAAGAGGTGGGCCAGTCACCTGAAATCCCCCTGCATGGCCTGTTGGGTGAGTCCTATGTTCTTCCTAGGCTGACAAGCCTAGGAGTACTGATGGAAATTAATCCTTTTTCCTGCTTTTATTATGTCTTCAGGTTGTTCAGTATCACCAGATCTCCCTGTTTATAGTGTTTGTCTCAGCTGGGACTGTACTGTGTCTCTGGGTGTCCCACAGTCCCCCTTAATTTTCTCCAGGTTGGGGGAGGCCTTATTGGCACCCTTCTCAACCTACCTGATATTCTCTGTGGGGAGGAAGGACTCATCCACCCACTTGCCAAGCTCACCTAAGGCCTACTTCAGGAAGGGGTTTCGCTATTGCTCTTGTTTACCCACTGAAAGTGGCAAACTCTATTCTTATTTTAGGGGCAAACTCACCTCACTGATGGAAGCCTGCTGAGTTCTTCTGAGTCTTCCCTCAATATTGCATGGTTAATCCACTGCAGTCCAAGGTTCTGCGGGGAGGTGTGGGAGCCGAAGATCAACAGCAACACTAGGTCCAGTAGGTGAGGGGTCCCCAATGGGAGTGGTGGGGCTATGGGGGTGCACATCATGGGCTGGAGTTCCTAGGTCCTGAGGTGGATGGCCAGGGCTGCAGGGGCATGGGAGGGGCCCAGTTCTGGCCTGGCCCACCTGCGCCACTGGCTGGAGTTTCTGGGTCCCATGAGGTCCTCTGCTGGGAAGGCGGGAGTTGCAGGAGGGGACTGGGTCTAGTATAGTCCCACGTGCGCTGCTGGCTGGAGTTCCCAGGTCCCGTAAGGTCATCTTCTGGGATGGTGGGAGTCTAAACCTTTTTTTAATAAGAGGAGGCAAAGTTTATAAAAAGACAATTTCAAGATGAATGAAAAGGGAAAATTATTGTAAAACAGGCTTATCTGCCCAGTAAAGTGAGAAAATTCATTTCTTAGGGGCAATATATGTGCTGGGACCCATAGTTATTGCCTGTGATAGGACCAACGAAGAGAAGATGGATGGGAAAGAGCTCTTCCTGACTTGGGTAAGAGAGCAGCAACACAGTGTGTAGGCTTGGAAAAAGAGACCGGAATTCACATATGAGAGCTACCACTTTCTAGCTTTTTGACCTTGGGTAATAAAATTGAACTTCAGCTTCCTTGTTTAGTTCACAAAGCACAGGGTAGCTTCTCGCAGCGATGGGAAGTTGTGCTTATCAGTTGGCACCACGAGCAACACAAGTGTGCACCCTAATTCCCTCACATGGATGTCACAGCAAGACAAGCAGGACAGGGATTGAGGCAGGTGGAACTAGACATGCTGTGCCTTGACTCAACCCTTGCCTGGGGCTTGGTGACATCATTTTAAAGAGGACTTGGCTCCTAATACCCACCTTGCATGATTATCCATAAAGATTAAATCAGATTGCAGTCTTCGGCTCATTGTACCTGCTAGGGAGAAGTGGAGAGTTTTATCAGTCCCATGCAGCAGAGCAGAGGAGAAGTTCCAGTAATAGGTGATCGACTGTTTCCCAGCTTCTGCTCTCACTCTGTGGACAATCAGGGAATGCTAAGATATTCTATGAACCGAGAGCCTCAGTCAGGTGGAGAGGTAGGAAGGTTTTACGGAGAGAGTTATTTCAGATGATAGAACATTTTGCCAGTGGGGTGTGGTAAATTTAGAGACGTCCTGTTTCCCAAAATAGTTCTGGACCTTGAGGATCCAGGGAATGCAGCCCAGCCACCCACTTTCCCAGCTCCTGGCAGATGAATGGCTGCCACAGATGAGGAGCAGGAGAACTGTGTTTGTCTCCCAAGGAACACTTATGAAATAATTGCTGAAGGGGTCTCCCAGGGTTACTCTGAATGTATAAACTGTTTATTTTTTCAGGACTGATTGGAAAGGCATGGAGAAGGGCTAATGTACTTGGGTTCAGTGTTTACTCCTTCCAAGAGGGTGATTCCAGGGTGCAGGACTGTGCAGTCATCCTCTCTCTGGAGCAGATATTATTTTCCGCTCCATTGCCAAAGACATAAAACCATATCATCTCATCCCATTTCCTCCTCCTCAAACCTAATGAGTGCACACAGAAACTATCATCATTGAAGTGCACGCATGGCAAGAGTGAAGGAAGATACTCACTAGGCCTGCATTCCAGAGGCTCTTTCTTACCTACTGGCACTGTTTGGCTGGGGAGGCAGTGACTGTTTCCAATCAACTTTGCTTACATTGAACTTGTCCCTGAATCAAGACTTAATAAGAATGATTTTTATGCCAAGAAAATGAATAATTACCAAGCATGACCACTGTTTATTTTTTTAAAGCACATAAATATTATAAAACAGTATTATTGCTAATAATAATAGTCAACACTGAAAGAACGCTGATTAGACACCGGTCACCATTTTGATGTTGGTATTAATTTATTAACTCATAGAATGACTCTCCCATGTGACTAAGTGTTAGCATCCTCATTTATAGGTACGGTAATAGAAATAGAGAATGGTTAGGCACCTTCCTGGAGACACTCAAGCAGCGAGCCTAGGAAGCAGTGCCATGTAGGCCTGCAGCCAAACTGTGTGTGAAATCATCTGAACTCTGCTCAGAGGAAGTCACCTTTTCATTTGGACCACAGAAACTTGTTAGACAAGGGAGCATCTTAGAAATATTCAAAGTGCTGCAAAGCCACCAGACCTAGCCGACAGGAAAGGCTCTGTGGAGATCTGCTCTTTCCTCGAGTGAGTAGACTGAGGCCTGTAGACAGAAGCTGCTGTGTTCTCCAGACTTCCCTTTGCCTGTACTTGTCAGTCTTCTGTGACTCTAGTTTTCTGCTAACTGACTATTTCTCCACATGAAACGTTCTTAGTTCAAATCTCTGGTGCTTTCTGTCTGCTAGGAGGTCTGAGACAGAAGCTTGCCCTACTCTTCTCTCTCTTCTTTTGTCTTTTGCGCTAAGCTCTCTTGAACCAGTGAGGCTCCTCAACTCTTCATCCATGTTTCCACCCTGGATTTGTGCTCTTGCTCCTTTATTGCAAGCCATCCCCCCTAGATATCCACATAGCTTTCTCTCATGCATCATAGCCTTGAACTTATGCCACCTGACACTAAGGCCTTACCCAAATGCAGCTAACTCAGTGTTGTCCCCTGTGGGCCATCCCCTCCCTGGCTTCTTCCTCTTCCTCCTTTTTATTTTTTCTCCATGTCACTTTTCATCGTTTGGCACACTGTAGGAGCTCATCATCATTACTGTTGTTTATCTACTTTATTTCCCTTTAATTCCCATAGTCTCCTGGAAACTGCAACATGAGATCCAGGAGGGAGTTTTGCATGTTTAAATGCAAATGTTGCACCCTGGGAACCTAACAGGCAGCTGACACATACCAACCACTAAGGACTTTTTTTTTTCAATAAATGTTCTTAAAATAAAACAATACCAGTGTGTAGACAAAAACAGCTCCTGCTAACAGAAAAATTTCCCCCAAATCTGTAAGTTTTCATAGGGAACACATTTCATTTTTCATTGAGGATTATTTTTCATAATGTTTTGATAAACTCGGAAGGAGTTTCATGATGCATTTTAATAAGATCTCTTAAAAATAAATCACTTTAACACATCATACCAAGTGTTATTCAGTAAATACCAGTGAGAACATTTTAAAATGGTATTTTATAGAAATAACTATCACCTTTAAAACTTTTAAAGAGCTTGTTCATATGAAAACTCAACAAGATGTGTATAAATTTATTTCTCTCATGAATAAATGTGTTAGAAAATACTACTCTTATCTCTGTCCCATGGAAAGGAGTTAGAGCTCTAAGTTCTATTAGCTCAGGTGTTCCTTCTCACGCTTTGATTTCCTGGGGTGCTGGCCTGTGCAGCCAGCTGCATGGAAAGACATCGCTCACATGCCCTTCCCAAGGTTTGAAGGTCTGTAGCCTTCGTTGCATTCCTTGTAACTTCCTCTCACAGCTGTAGGAGACAAATAGGCTTTCTGACCTAGTAGGTAAAACCCTCTCCCACCTACTGCCTCAGCCACCCTCAACTAACATTTTAAAGTCTTGCTGAACGCAGCTCTTGCTATAGCTGGGATCTGGAATGTCCTCCAGAGGCTCACGTGTGACAGGCTTGGTCCCTGGTCAGTGAAATACTGGGAGAACGTGGTTGGCGAGTCTTCCAGAACATGAGCGCGTGTTCTTTGAAGGGAAGAGTGGAAGCTCAGCCTCTTTTCTTCCTCTTTCTTTTTGCTCCTTGGCCATGAGGTGAAATGTTCTGTCACCTGCTGCCACTATAATGTGCTATCCTGTCACAGGTCCAAAAGCAAGGGGCCAGGGAGTCACAGATTGGAACTTTCAAAACTGTGTGCCAAGCTAAAACTCTTCTCTTTCTATGCTGATTACCTCAGGTACATTTTAGAATAATTAAAAAAAAAATTTACACAATTCTGATGGTTGGTTTTATTATACCACTGCTAACCTTAGTTATCCCAGGAACAACTAGAAAAATACACCCTCCTTCTCCCAAGCGATTGCCAGCAGAAATGATTCAGATCTGTGTATGCACAGACTGAAATAATTCTCAGAAAGCAAAGAGAAGTAAATATTTATTTCCTGAGGCATTATGTAAGAGCAATTGGCACTTTAAAAAGGATGAGCATATTTACTGTAGCTGCAAAAAGATTGTAGTTTGTGGAGAAAGAATTCTATTGTTTATGGCCTAAAACTATGGCAAAGTGTTTTGAAGGAGATAATAGAATATTCAACATTGTTAAAGCAGGAAAGCATCCCAAGTCCTTCACACCATCATTCGTTTGGCTCCGAAACTCTCCAAAAAGCCCAAGAGCTCTTCTCTGTTTCGTATACATTTCAATATAAAAGACCATTATCATATGCTCAATTGGAGACTAGATGAACAGTTTGCAAGAGAATGAAGAAACAACCGAAGTTAACATTCTCTGTTAAGTGAGTACCAATTGATGCAGGACTCATAGAAAGTCAAACAGTGACAGCTGAAGTCCCCATGGGGCTTTGCTGCTGAAATCCTTTTCATTCTCTGTCTAGAGACACTGTGTAGCCCTAATAGAAATGTCAGAGCACTTCATATTTTTCTTCCCTAAAAGATCCATTCACTTTGAGCACAATGCTCCCTTCTTTGAGTTCCATTAATCAAGTAGTGATTAAGTTTGGCACTTTCCCAAATACATGTGATTTCCATGGCAAGTAAGAGTATGAGTCACTTCTACTGCCTTGCCAGTGAACAGTTGGACAGGATAAAGGTGGCAGACATGGCAAGACCAGCTTCAGCTGAACACATCTTGATGAAATTTCTAGAATGTAGACACCAAGTTATGTCATCAAACTGTCCTCTCTGTTTTCCCTTTGTCTTCTTTCTATCTTTCCAGGCAAGTTATACAGTAGAAGTCATACTGGTAGCAGACAATAAATGTTTTTAAAATACCATGTCTTCTTAGATTACATGCTTTAAGGAATTATCCAGGAAGATTTATCTAGTGGTAAAAGAGTATAAGACTTTAAGAATAATCATTCAGACTTCTGTTATCAAAATATGTGGTTTGCTTTCCCTGGAAAATGACCAATTTAGAAGCAAATTGAATTTTAAATCAACGAGCATAATTAGAAATACTTTTCATGACAAGACAATATATAACTAAGAGATTCTTACTTAAATCACATATGAATATTAAATGGAAAACTGGGAGAAAATTCCAAGTGTAGGAAAATACTCTCTTGAAATTTCAGCATCAGTGAAAATTCTGGTGGCAGGTAAAAATGAAAATGCCATTTTATACGCCATATCCTGCCTTGATTGGCGTGTTGGACCACTGTAACACAATTTGTACACCAACCCTTTATGAGGGAATGAAGTGATATCCTTCTCCTACTAGTATTTTTACTACTGAGAGTGGATCATGTCACTTGCTGTAATCAGTGAGATAGTAGTGTGTCTGATACTGGAAGACGCTTACATGTACGTTTGTAGATTGACTGGATTCTCAAAGTCCTGAAATGCCACCAAAAAAAGTCAAGCTGAAAGCCACCACTGCACTTCAGCCAGGGCCTCAGAGGATGACAGTGAAGTCGACCTGAACCTAACTAGAAATGGGCAGAGCGGGCCTGAACTGCACCGGCTTAGTACAGGCTCACGGGAAAAGAAACAGGTGACTTCTGTCATAGGACACTGAGTTTCTCACTGAGTGAATGAAATCTCAACCTTGGTTATGAGCTCTTGGCCTAAAATTTCGCAGCTCTTAGCAATTTCCAAGTGCTTGCACTCCCAAAGATGGAAGCAGTGAGCTCCAAAGCATGATCTTGAGGCTTTTATGGGAAAATGGAGACAACTCGAGACCATCCTCATAAGAGAAATAAGTAAGACTCACATTTGTAAATATCGGATTATCGCTCTAGTATAAAAATAATAATAACAAACTGAAAGAGTAATAAGATCCAAAATGAATAATAGATATTGTAATAATGAAAGGGAAAGAAAGTGCTCCAAAGGATATAACTGTATGTACGTTTAAGTTTGCAAGATAGATAACCATGCTACTAAGCTTTAGTTAGTTCACCAGAGAAGTTTGTACAGTCATTGTTTGATTGTCCACTTTTTATGCTTTGATTTTGTAACTTGAGCAACTATTTCTAATATAACAATATGTAATTTATCAACTAGTGATTTCTTACTGTTTTTTTTTGAAATTCTGTATTATTTCTACCGTTTTTTCTGTTTTGCTTTTTTTCTCTAAATTAAAGGGAAAAAAAGCAGTGAGCCCCCCCTTCTCAAAGTCCCCCTCAGTGTGGTCCAGGTGAATACGGGATGAGAGTCTTCCCAGTGATGAGAATTAGAGCACATGTTTAGGTAACCAAGGAATTCCCTGTGATGAAAGAACAAGGAAAACTTGCTGGCTACGCCTAGATTCAAACAAAACAAACCAGGAAACCCTTCTTACTATTTTAACAAATACTTCAGGCACCTTTTGTGTTATAATTGAAAATACCTTCACATATATTAATAGGCATTTGTGAACAACAGACATAGCTATAAAGGAAAAACGTAAAGTAACATAGGGACACATTTGAAGAGTGATGAGAATTTCACTCTGTATAGGAGATTACACAAAGCCGTTCAGCAGAGAAGACAGCCTATATGAAGGCCTGGCCCACTGCGGAGCAATGGTGAGAAGCCCCAGATAACAGACAGTGTGGCCTGAAGAAGACAAGTAAAGCTCATCAAAGAGGAATGGAGCGAGGTCAGAGGTAAAGGGAAGAGCAGGAAATGCCGAAAGGAAAACCGTTCCTAGAATAAACCGTGCAGTCAGAACCCTTTAAAAGACAGTTAATTGTAAGGACTTAATCCCACATGATGACATAAACATCTAATTTCATAAACAATGAACTTATTTCAAGCTAATATAAGCAATGTCCAAGTTTAGGAGAGTAGCACCATTCTGCTTTGACGCCTGCTGTGTCCCCAGGGTCTCATGGACTCAATCACCGGGAACCGCACAAGTGGTAGGATCCGTGAATGACTAAGTGAACATTGTGACTTACGGGTCAGTCCCGCCAAATATAGGATCTAGGGTGTAGAAATTTACTCTTCCTGATAGCTTCTGAACCTGATATTTTTCTTATTGTAAATTATCTTTGAGTGCTTTCTATGTAATTGAGAGTCACTGCTCTCTTGTACAAAATTTTTCATATCAACTTAAGACTATGTTTGCTTCACAGACAAGTACTCAGATTTCAAGAATTTGTTCTAACTGTCTGCAACGCTTTAATGATGAGACTAGACTAGAAACTTCTACAATTGTAATAAATTTAATTCTCCGTTGAAGCATGTTCTACAAGTGATGCAATTAATATATATATATATATATTTTTTTTTGAGTAGCAGCAAGTAGAGAGATCCCTTCTCTCTAACAGGATGAGAACAAAGACCATAATTGAAAAATAAAATCTAACATTCCTAAATGTGTAGGTGAATAGCAACTCTTAGGGAAGTCTCAGAAGCATCCGTTATTCTTTTCTGCTGCACTGTGTTGGCCCCATGCTGATGTTGCCTCATCAGATTCCTGCATTCCCATTTCTGTCAAAGCACATGTAAAACCACACAGAGGTCCATCTCAAGAATTCTGGCCAAAAAGAATTCTTACCTTAAAAAAAGAAAAAAATTTATGCAATGTGAAACAATAACCAAGACCTTATGAATGTCGTTAAGAGGCTTAGTATTACAAAAATAAAATAAATTCAAAAATATACAAGATAATAGTGAAAAACTATAAAAACAAACCTTACAGGCTTCACAAAGAACCAACCAGAAATTAAAAATAGTTATTGAGAAGTGTTTAGTAAGTCTAAAAAAGCAGATTAAGCTGAAAGGAATGTAGAACTAGCAAACTATATGATGAATATTAATCAGTTAGTTAGAACAGAATAGCAAAAGGAACAGGGAATAAAAATATGAAAGAAATTACAAAAGAGGCCCAGAACTGGGAAAGCTGAGATCTAAAATACCTGTACCCTCTAGGTGTTCAAAGAGAAATTAAAAACAAAGAAGAAATATTCAGAAATGCTTACAAATTATGAATTATCTGAATATTCAGTTCAAGAAGTGTAATAAACCCGAATCCTGAACAAATAAACACAATGATATGTCAAGGTGAACTGGGATTATATAAGGAAAACAAAAGATTACAAAAGCAACCTAAGGGGTCAGGGATTTATCTCCGCAGGTCAAGTGTTTGCCTGGTAAGCATGAGGTTGTGAGTTTGATCCCTGATACCAAAAATACCCCCCAACAACAACAAAAAAAACCTAAGAAAAAAGACAGTTGAATTACAAAGAAACAACAAATAAACTAGAAAAATATTTCTTCACAATAAAAATACAGAGCAACATCCAATCTAAAATTCTACACTCACCTGTACTATCATTCAAGAATGTAAAATGAACACACATTTAAAAATAAAGGCACTGAAATTGTGTTTGTATAAATTTGTATAAATTTCAAGAATAAAATTTAACCCAGAAAAAAAATAACAAAAAAAATTAAAAAGATGCAGGTAAAAACATAAAGAGGCATACTATTGACTGTAAACATTAACAAGGGGTTAAAATGTATGAAGATCTGTCAATGGCCATTCTATATAATTTGGGAGGGAAAATGATTTCATAATTAAATCGTGACCAGGGCCTGACCAGGCCTAATAGCTTGCTGTGCGAGTCAGCTACAGTATATGAAATCGTAACTCCACGTGCCTCCAGTCACATTTGAGAGATGGTGAGACGCCCCAGATAACAGACAGTGTGTTCTGAAGACAGTAAGTTCATCAAAGAGGAATGGAACGAGGTCAGAGCTAACGGGAGGAGCAGGAAATGAGGAAAGGAAAACCCTTTGAGGTCTCGGCAGTCCTGTGATGCTGGGATGCCCCAGAGCAAAATGGCAGGCGCTGAAGATATCCTGGTTCCTTGAGTATGGAATAGTAGTTTTAAAAAGGTTTCGTCATGGGGAAAGGACAAACTTATTGACCTGCCATCTCTCCCTCACTGTCCCCATCCACATAAGATCCCCATTAGTTTAAGATGGCTGCTACCCTTAGAGTTGTCCAAAATGATCCCCAGCATAAATCCTTCTCAGTATAAGAACACTGTTGATGTCTGATTCATCTGCTAATCCTTTCACCACTTTCCTCAGCGTGAATGTGTTTAATAATTACCAAGGTTCTGGCCACCTTGGGCCTTTTGTTCTTTGAGAGCAACTGCCCATCCCAGATCACTGTTGCATCCCCATTTTGTCTCTGGCTCTCTTTTCTCCTCATGTGCTGTAACACCTCACAGGAAAGTGGGGTCCGCTTCAGGGCTCCCTAATAAGATCCTTGTACTATTTAGAACAAAGAAACAAATCTTAATTGACTCTACATTTTTAAGCGCACTAAACACGTTAAAATTTTAAAGATAATAGCTAAGCAAATGAAAATCAAAATGTGCTGCTTCCAGTGCCATAGAGGGAATGCCTGAAAAAGGACAACACTTAAGACAAAAGAAAAAAATGAAATCAAAAAAATGCTGAATAATGTGGTAATACATTCAAATATCTTTAATGAAAATAAATTGATTGCAACTTTTAGGTAAGAAACAAAGATGCTCAGACAAGGTTTTGCAAAATAATTGGTAAATTCCAGTATAGTGAAATAGAACTACTACCCAGCTTTAAAAAATTTAAACTGAATGAATCACAGAAAAGCAAAGCAAACAAAAACACTTGAAGGCGGAATGCAAAACAGCTGAAATCAAACATTTTGGGAAAATAATGTCGATTTCCTACTAGAGTTTCTTACATTTGAGACAACTGCAGTCTGACGCAGAATGGGAGACTTAGACAGCTATAGGAAAATCTGCTTTGCTTCCAACCTCATCAACAAGATTATGAGTTATGAACAAAGAGATCCGTTGTGAAGTGGAGGAAATGCAAAGAAAAAGAAGGCAGAAAGGGAAAACCTCACATTCCGTGCAGTGTCTCTGCCAAGGTGCTGGTTTATCTTTTAAGTGTGCATAGTTGGGGCAGAGAGCACACAATTCAGCCTGTGATGCAATCACTGGAGTGGTAACTAAACTGACCCCCAGGAGACAAATTGTACAGTCTTTGTCCCCCAAGTCAACTGCTTGGTAAGTAAAACTTTAAAACCTTCTCAAGGAAAAGTCCTCCTAATGTAAAAACTCCACAGTGTGACACAACCAAATTCCTCATCATACAAAGGAATCCCAAGATTAGATCCATCGCAAGGGAATTACTGGAAGCCAATCTCAAGATGACGCAAGCAGTTGAGTAAGTGGGCAGCGATTTAAAGCAGCTGCACAAGCACGCACTCACTGTAAGACAGAGGACAGCGTGCCTCTGCTGAATTAAAAACATATAGAAGTTTGTCATGGTGCAGAAGTAAATGGCAATTTTAAACTAAGAAACATAATAATCAAAATAAGAATTTCAATGGGTGATCTCAACCAAATAATGAAGATTACAGATTATCGTCAAAATAATAGAAATTATTCGCCATGAAGAATGGAAAAACTGCAGTTTAAGAAGCTTGTAGGATAATGTTACATTTTCAGAACTATAATGAACTGAAATCTAACAGAAAGAATAAGATAGAAGGTAGCACAGAGAATTTGAAGAACTAATAAGTGAAAATCACATAAGTGTAATCTAATTCAAGAATTTAAAGAACCAAGGAATTCTACCAGCCAGAAAATTGGACATGAAGGTCATCACAGCTCAGCACGACACACAAATGACATAAACAAAGGGAAGAAAATGACTTAAAGTTAGTCAAAGAAATATTACACGTTGCATACAGGGAGAATGGAGGTAGGAAAACGATAATTGATAGATTAAACTTTTAAATTGGTGCAATATGAGAACTGCACAACACCCTAAGGAAATTTAAGCCTTACCCTTTTCAGATCATCTCAATACATCAGTAAAGATATCCAACTCAATTCCCATCCTCATCTTGCCCATTTTAAAAAATGTTAGATAATACAGGGCTCAGGTGGAAATGCTATTAAAAATAATAAAATATTTATAAATAAGTTATAATGAGGCTACTGTCAACTTTCTTAAAGAGAAATGTATAATCTTTTTTACTTTTAGGAAGCAATAAATGCTAAAAATAATTTCAAGTAAAATATTGATAGAGGAGTAATTACATGAAAACAATAGATGCAAGAAAATAACAGCAATATATAGTAATGAAGTTAGAAAAAATAAATGCAACACAAAAATTTTAAAAATATATAAAATTTTGGCACAGTGTTCGATATAAAATGGAACTTCTAAATAATTAATGAAAGTTTGATGTAACAACACATAAAATAGTTTCTTGGAAATAAAAAGAGAATATAAAGAACATCATATAATACATTTTAAAACTTAAAGGGTAATAATGAATTATATAAAAATTTTGAAAACTAAAAAGTTAAAGGACAAAACAAAGTATATTCATATTCAATAAAATAAAATAAAATGAATTATTGTGAATTCCACTCTAACCCACTGATGAGTAATAAAAAACATAAGCAACTGAAACAAAACTAAAGAAAACAGACATGCCATCAGGAACAAATATTTTAAAGACTCTGGATGCCAGGCAACACAAGATCATGATCCCTCAGAGAGATTTAAGAAAGAAACAAGGCCTAAGATTGCCCCAACTGTCCTGAAACAGTGAGACAGTGGCCAAGATATAACTCAGGGAACTACAACCCAGTCAGAGCCCAGGAAATTCCTTCATTTGAGGACACAAAAGTGACAGTCTGTGTCCATCAAGATGATGGAGTTCACAGGACAGAGAGGCAAACTGACGAGACAGAGTCAAAAATCTCCAGGGACAGGCAGAAGCCTCTCCTCGAACACTCAGCAGAATGTGTGTGGTGGTTTGGAACCAAACCAAGCCCCCAAAGTGTCCTGTGTTCAAGGCTGGCTTCATATGCCATGTGCCATTAGTACTCATAGCTGGCTGGAGGAGATTGTGTGCCTTTATCTTTTCCCAGGGTTTCCCCTTCTGTCTCGCTGCTTCCTGGCTGCCAGGAAGTGAGCAGTTTTTTTCTGTGTGACTTGCAGCCATGTTTCTGCCTGGGATCCAGCTGCCCATGGTTTATAGGAAACTATAAACCAAAAAAAACTTTTCTTCTTTAAGTTGTGTTTGTCACGTGTTTTGTCCCATCAAAAGAAAGATGATTAATTCAGTGGGTGTAAGGAAATACTGTAATTTAAGCAGGAGAAACAGCCTCCAAGATGAGTTATGGATGTGCTAGTTGGCATACACAGTATTTTCCATCAGACAGACAAAAAATCCTCAAAATTTACAGGGCATTGGATAGAGGATTCAGAAAGGTTTACTTCAATAGTGGAACCAATAAACCCTGGATTAAATGCTTCTGCTTTTACCTTACCTAAGAAGTCTACAAACCATGAAATAAAAGATTGCAAATATGTAATTAAATCCAGGACAAAACCCAGGAATCTTTGCAAAAAATACTTAGCAGCTGACAACCTTAAGAGTCACAATGTAACACACCAGTTGAAGGTTGCCACACAGCAAAAGGAAACAATAAATGTGACCAAAATGGAAAAAAATTAATCTGGAAATATAACCTGGAAATTTGTCATAAATATCAGAATTATCAGATTAGAATAACTGCATTGCATATGTTTAAAAGGTTAGGTACCTGATGGAGATAAAACTAGATCATAGCTCTAGAAATGAAAGTTTAGTTGAAAGCTAAAAATATAATAAGTGAGATGAACATAAATTGAATATAAGTGAACTTGAAGTCATAGAAACTATCTAACTGAGTCATAGAGAATGAAAGAATAACTTTAAAAATTATCATTAATCTGGAGAACATCATCCAGTGAGCTAACACAGATCAGAAATCCTTGAAAGTGAAGAAAATCAAGTGATGAAAGTATTTAAAGAAATAATGATCAGAATGTTTCAAATTTTGATGAAAAGTATAAATCCATGAATCTAAGAAGCACAATCAACTACAAGTACAAGAAGCATTTAGGAACCTATAGCAACACTTATCCTAATTAAATTCATCAGCACCAGTGTTAAAGAAAATCATAGAAATAGCCTAGAAAAAGGGAAAGTAAGCTAAAAAAAGAAAGAGTGACAGCAACTTCTTGTCTGAAACGATGTCCACAATGAAAACAATGTTTGATCACTTTTATGCCTAAATCTTGTAATATGAGCAACTACTTTCAAGACAACAATATGCAATATATTAACTGGTGTTGATTTCTTATTTCTTTTTTTAAAAAATTCTGTATTGTTTTTCTCTTTTTGTTATTTGTTTCTAAAATTTAAAAAAAATCCAAAGAAAGAAAAGAAAAAAAGAAAAGCAAAGAAGCAATATCTTCTAAATCCTGAAAAGAAAAAACTCTAATTTTGGAATTTTGTACCCAGTGAAGAAAATACCTTTCAGAATTGGCAAGAAAAAGTTAAAATGTGTATCATCAACAGACCAGAACCATAAGACATACTACCGGATGTCCCAAAGGCAGAGGAAAAATGATGTCAAATGAATTCATAAATATGCCAAAGGAATGCATACCACTCCTCTTGATCACTCAGGTGGACACAGCGGATAAACCTTGTATCTTATTTACACATCTTCAAAGATATTTGAAGAATGAAAGTGTAACATGGAGGTTATATGTATAGGCAAATGCAAACTGTGGAATACAAAGTAGATCACTGGTTCTCTGGGGTATGGGCTGGTAAAAAGTTTTGAGAAGCCAGAAAAACAAATTATAAAATGAGAAAGGAAAACTTTTAGGGATTCTGAGTGTTCTTCTGTCTTGGTCCTGGTATGACTTCACGACTAAAAACATGTTTCAAAGCTTATCAAATAATATATTGAAAAGTAAAAACCTACAAAGTGAAGTTTGTATGCTGAGGTTGTATAGTAAGTTCAGTCTACCAAATAATAAATGATCTCTATTTTATAAATTGTTTCAGGGAATTGAAAACAAGGGAACCATCTCCAAATCATTTAGCAGGGCTACTAGTGCCTTGGAACCAAACTAAAGTAGGACAGTACGAGGAGGGCAGGCAGAGTATGTTAAGCCTCTGGGCAGATCCAGCACCTGGGCCGTGGGTCCTCTGCTGGGGGAAAGAGGGCTAAAAGCACTCACCAGCACCCCATGCAACCAGATTTACAAGGACCCTGCACTCCACAGCCAGGACCGACCTCACCTCCCCACTCCATGTGTTCCAGCCACTCCGCTCCAAGTGGACCAAGCAAGCAACTGTTTAGAGACAATTTAACTGTAATGAGCTCCCATAGCTAAGTGGACTTTTATTAGCCCAAATGGAGTCCCGCGAGTCAGGAGGGGCCACTGTGCCCTGGCTCCTTTCCAGCCCTTCCCCATTAAAGTGAAATACGGCTTTAATATAGTCACACCTGGGGGAGTGTTCCCCTGGGCAGCAGCCCCAGATGCCCACCCTCCCCCACCCAGGGGTCACTTCTTACTTCTTTATTCCCCTGGGCTGGGTTTGGCAGCTTTTGGAATGATCTGATGTTTAAAGTCAATAGATACATAGCTTATGAAAAGCAAAATCCCTGGTATTTATAGGATTTGGAATTGACTTCCGACATAATTTAAATTTAAAATGGCAGTCAGGTTGGAAAAGAAACAGAACAAATAGACCATGCATGCTCGTCTTGGAATTTTTATCTAGTCTGTCCGTAGGGAAACTCCTCCAGCGTCAATGCTCCATTCAATCCAGGGTTTAGTATCTCTCGGGCTTATGGAATACATGAAAGGCCAGGATGGGCCAAAGCAGGCTGCTCTCTGTCTCCACGGGAACCGAATGGGACAGGGTTGATAAAGGCTGGTGAAGAGGACCATCTGGAACTCAGCGTTGCCTCCTAATGTGTGGTAAGCTAACAGGAGCGAGCACAGAACCCAGTCAGGGCACACAGCTCAGAAAAAGTTTTGTCAGCTCCACTAATAACTCTCCAATAATCATACTACCACATATGTAGCTGTTTCAGTGATACATTCAGAGGTGATCTGTTTTCTTTTTATATATTTTTATTTTTATTATTCAGCATATGTCGGTACATATGCATGATATATCTGAATTCTTTTTATTCCTCCCTACCCTTCTTCTCTCTCCCTTTATCTCATTGTCCCTTTTCCATTTGCAAAAAGATTTATTTCCTACTGTCTTTTATCTTGCTCTTTAAATTATTTATACTTTAGGTTTCTCATATAAGAGAAATCATGCAATATTTAAGCTAGCATGTCTGATTTATTTCACTTAATGTTATGGTTTCGAGTTGCAATTATTTTTCCTACAAATGACTCAAGTTTATCCTTTCATACAGCACAGTAGTGCTCCCTTGTGTATAAATACCACATTTTCTATATTCATTCAGCTGTTGGTAGACATACAGTTTGCTTCCAAGGTTTGGCTATTATGGGTTGTGTTGCTGTATACATAGGCATGAATACATCACTGTGATAAGCTGTCTTTAACTCTTTCAGGAAGATACCTAGAAGGTGAATAACTGGGTCAGGTGGAATTTCTATTGTTAGTTTTCTAAGAAATCTCCGTGATGTTTTCCACAGTGGTTAGACTTGCACCAATGATTTCCCTTTCAGCCAACATTTGATATTATTTGTTATCATGATAATGACCATTCTTTTCAGTGTTGTTTAAATTCGCATTTCTCTAATGACCAGAGTTGTTAAAATTTTTCCATGTATTTATTGGTTGTCTATACTCTTTCAAAGAAGGGTCTACTCATTTCAGTTGCCTATTTGCTGATTAGATGTTTTATTTGGGAGATTTCTCTCTTTTTTTTAGCTCTTTGTACATTCTAGATATTAGTCTTCTGTCTATGAATTTACTAGTAAATTTCTATCCCATTCTCTATTTGTCTCTTGACTAGTTTGGTTATTTCCTCTCCTATGCAGACGATTTTATATAATTTCATTTGTTGATTCTTGATTCTATTGCTTGTACGACTGAAATTCTTTTCAGAAAGTCTATGCCTTTGGCTTCAAGAGTTTTATCTCTTTTATCTTCCAGGAGATTGTGTGTTTCAGATTTAATATTTAAGTCTTTGGTTCACTTTGATTTTCTTTCTCTATTTTCTAACACATTAGCAAAGGCCCTGACTCTAACTACTGTGCTCTTCATGTCTATGCAGTGATAAAAAATAGAGGAAGACATATTCCTCTTTGTTAGAAAGTTTTGACAAGTCCTTAATATGGAGCTTTCTTTGATATTTCCAGTCTCCTTTCTGAAGTAAGCCTTGATCTGACTGAGTCACCCAATGTTCTCTCCCCAAGTCATGGATAATCAAATATCCTTCACATATTTGAAATTTTGATATTTTAAAGGAAGTTTAGCTTGCTGGCCCATATCTTTGGTTAAATAAAACTCATGATCACAAATTTCTAAATGCTGTCATTATCACATCAAAATATCTTAGATCTTTCTGAAGATCCAAGGTCCATAGAACCAGTGAGTACCTCTTAGCTGTGCCTTGGGGAATTCTATCTAGTCGGCTTCTCCCGTAAATAGCTTGCATGTTCCTGCTATGGGTAAGGCACAAGACAAGTAGAAAAGAACAACTGTTGAAATATAAGCATCTGATTCCAATAGGGAGATAGAAATGGAGAATGTTGACCTGTTGTGTTGGAAGACAAGATAAATTATTTGAATTTACGAAGACTTCGGTCAAATTCTATACTCTTTTCTCACAACCATGGCATTGTTTTGCAGTTTCCCTCTCAGTCTACCTCTACTTTTGAGCACTGCCAATCCCAGGAAACATGACATTATTGAGTACTGTATTCCTCCTTTCTCTTTAAAATGTCACTTATGTGCTTTGCGCCTTCAACAAAACACCAGGGCCTTATAATCAAACCCTGGTCTTGCTTAAAGATATGAGAGTGAGCAGGACAGAAGGAAAGTTTATTGTTTTAGTAATGACAGTCATATGAGAGGCTGTGTTCCCATTAAAACAGGGCCAGGGCATGCTTAGATTTTATAAGGAAGGTGTAAAAGCCAGGCAGTATGCTTATTCTCTTATCACTAGTACGCCACCTTGGAAACAAGCCATACGGTCCAGCAAATAGAAAGTATTTTATCGGAAGAACTGGGAGTTATCCTGTGCTGCCTTACATAAATAGGAAAGGAAA
The DNA here is from genome assembly GCA_004027295.1 of Dolichotis patagonum. NCBI lineage: Eukaryota > Metazoa > Chordata > Mammalia > Rodentia > Caviidae > Dolichotis > Dolichotis patagonum. The sequence goes on along the minus strand of PVJX010000009.1, from coordinate 602,496 downwards.
GTTGTGCTGAATTAAAAACCAGACGTATCTCAAACATACAGAATGTAGGTTAGGGATAGAAGAAATTCCTAACAAGAAACTGACTTCTGGAAAGCAGAGTTTAGAAAATAAATGAGATTCAACATGACGTCCATGAGGATGTGCACAATACCCCCAGTAACAAGCTATAAGAAACGTCCCCTAGACAAAATCAGAAGAGAGAGTTCCAGAACCATCTGCAGCAGCTGCTCATGACGCAGTGAAGGTGAGTTGAAAAGAACACAGCCAAGAATCAAAGAAACTCATTCAAAAAGAAAGAAGAACTTTCCAGTTTAATATAGCTGTGCTTTCTCCATTTATTGCTTAGTTTCCTTCTGCTATGGGGAAAATTCTCACTAAAATGGACACTATCTTAAAGTTTAAGAAAACTCAGTTTCCATTTAGTTTTGAGAATGTCCTTATTTATTTCAGATGGATCTACAGGCCCCAGCCTCAAACCCTTAATAAACATTAGAAAATAAGGTAAAACATTTAATTCATTTAAGAGAAAGTGAAGAGATGTATGGGGAAAGAGCAAAAACACCCAACTGCAGTGAGAGGAAGCTTTACAATTCAGGAAACTGCTACAGTTTGTTTCTCTCTACTTCTCAACCCAAAACATGAAGTTCTCTTCCTGATTGATAGTTTTGTTTTAGAATAGTCTCCTATTATCCTTTTGCATAAGACACATTAATTCCTACCTAAAGACTTCCTGTCCATCCTGCCACCCCTGTTACTCACTTTGATTTTGGTAGCCCAGAAATCTAAGTCCTCATGCCTCACCGCTGCACAACTTGCTACTATCTTCTCTTCATAGGCATCATCGGACAGGTTGAACTGGTTCCTGACAGTCCCCACAACAGATGCTGGACGGTGCTGGCCATGTGCCACAGTCATGTCATTAGGTACTTGATTACCTTGAGGGCAAGAAAAACGCAGCAAAAATCAACAGACAGGAAGGAAAGCAGGGATGGCGGAAGACAGACCAAAGGCAGCACAAGAAGGTGGAAAAGGGAGTGAATACTCTACAGGAGGGAGTAGTGCATTCCAGGAGCCGAGACTGGAATTTCCAATCTAACCCTAACCCTAAACCTAACCCTAGCCCTAACTCTCCAACCCTAACCCTAACCCTAACCTTAGGTTAAAATAGGTTAAAATAGTTTACACGGCCTGGGGAATGCTGCTTTTGTCAGGGCTACATAAGTCTATTGGGCAGCAGATTAATAAAAGAGACACTTTCAGCTCACCTAGAGAAAGAGTTTCAACGCTAAGCAAAGCTGAGAGTATGCGTTCTTTATCAGTAAGTTGAACATATCACTTCAGTACTATGGGGGCTCTATATCTGGTTGTTTTTAATAACTGTTCATAAAAGCACATAATATGTTCACAGAATGATGATTGGTGATTTTTCTTTACTTACAAAGTACACTTAGTTGAATGTGGTGGTACACACTTACAACCTCAGCTACGTAGAGACAAAAGGATGGCAGGTTAGAGCCTGCCCTGAACGATTTAGCAAGATTGTTGTCTCAAAAAATAAAAAGAGGACTAAGGATGTAGTGTGAAGAACGTGGGTTCAATCCCCACTACCATGACTACAAAAAAAGTAAAACTAAAATATATACTTAAATTATCTTTTAAAAAAAATACCACAGCAACATGAAATAACTCACCAATAATTCAATCTAAGGTTATAGATAGATTAATAGATGATAGATTACACAGACATATGCAAGAGTGTGCATCTGCTGATAGGCAGACAGATGATAGCACAGGCAGCTTGTGTGAGGGAAAAATGTCTTCCTTGTTTGCTTTCTGCTCAAGATAATAAAGTGCATATTTTTCTTACATTTTTGGATTTTCTTGCATAAATTTTAAACCAACTAAAGTTTATTTTGCTTTATTATAGGAATTTAATGATGCATTTTAAATTTCTAAGACATACATTCAATATTATTTAATATAAATATATTTTCCCAGTGATTTTTGGGACACATTTTACCACAGGCTGCTAAGCCTGTTTTTAGACTATACTGTTTTTCTAATTTCCCTTCCCTAATGCCAAAATGTTTGCTTTGTGGTCCTGGACTGGCCCAGCCCCTTACGAACTACAGCGTCACAGGAAGACCTCCCTCAATAGATTCTTAAAAATGTTTTTGGCAGCGCTCCCACATTTACTCTCCCCTTTGATTTTAGAATTCATTTATACAATTACCTTCAATATCTGCTTCCCAAAGGGAAAATAATCGTCTTTTTGTTGGAATTGTATCACATTCCCATGTAAATTTGGAAAGGACAGGCAGAAGAACAGTCACTGAACTATCAAAACACAGAGACACATTTAATCTCTGGGGCACATCAGTGCCTAGAATCCCAATGCATTTAACCCTATTGTGCTAGGCTTTTTTTTTACTTTGAAGTTGAACAAACTCTCATTGAAAATTTAGTTCTCATTCGGTACATAGAACAGGCAAATTACTTGGATTTTCTGAGGTTCTGTCTCTACATCTGTACAATGAGAAAGACAGTATTTACCCTTCAGGGTTATTATTTGTATTATTTGTTGTGCAAGGTGTGATCAAAATACACAGTGAGTGCTTTAATTTGTTTTGAAAAATGTGTTACAGCAAAGGACACATTTATCCCATCATTCCATCTGCCTACTGAAGCGATCTGAAAGTCCTGTCTTTTGTTGTTAGTTGTAATATCTTGGCTGCCTCAGTGTCCTTAATAAATTCAAAATGTTTACTTTCAAGAGCATTTTGACTTTGGGGAAGGTCCAGAGATGTCATGCTTCCAGATCTAGTAAATAAGATGGATAACAAAACAGTGCAATCTATTTTTTTTTTTGCCAGAAATTACCATAAACATTTCAAACTGATTCAGGACATCAAAGCAGGCATGGACAGTCACCTACAAAGAAAGGTTTCCAGAACTGCTTCAGAAAGTGCCAAAACCAACTGGATAAATGTGTTGGTAGAAAGGGAGTATTTTCAGGGATATTAATAGCAATGTGTCTTTAACCATAATTTTTTTTAATTTTTAAAACGTGCCATATTATGCAATCACATCTCATATATCTTGTAGAGGATGCATTCAAAACCCTTTTATCTCTCCTTTCTAGTAAGCAGTTCTCATGCACTTGCCCAACTACCTGTGTCAGTGTTCAGTTCACACATTTGCAAGCAAATCACAGACAATTTTAGTGCTAGAATTGGCACAGCAGAGGCAGGGAGGGGAAGAAGGTTGCCAACAAAGTATCTGCCATGTCTAAATGAGCTTACGGTCTAGTGGGCAGACAAACATTTCTAAGGATGTTTTAAATAAGAAGTCACCAAGGTGTTTTTTGTGGACTTCTTAATTTTTTTTAGAATTATGAATTAATAAGTTTGCCATCTCAGAGAATTTTAGTGCAGAAGGAAGAGGGAGATGGGTGCTTTTTAAAAGGATCTTAGCATGAGCCCACCTAAGTTATAGCCAAAATAAAACCAATAAGCAGATCTGTAGTTTCTTGTAACCAGAATTTAAGTGTTTGATCAACAAATGAGGAAAAAGGAAATAAAAGTGTGTAAGTGAATTCTTTCTCTGATTATGGATTATTTTAATAAAGCATCCCACTCTTCCCTTAAAAGGTAGTTTCTGTTTGAAGTCATAAACTAGTAGGCACAGCCCCACACATTGTAAATTCGGAGTTTTGAATTTCAAGTCCTGCCTGGGTAATTTTATTTCTGAGCAAGAGTCTCTGTGCTGGGCTCATCTCCTTCACAATTACAGGGCAGCACTGATAATATTTGCCTTGACTTTCAGTCTGCACCTTTGCTAAATCTTACAGTTTCTAACTTGCCCTGGGAGTGTTTCAGAAGACAAGCAAACATTTCTAATAAGCTTTAACTTGATAAGTGGACAGTGTTTTGCAGTACAAGCAGCATGTAAGGCCACCTGTCACATGATCACAACTAAGCCAGTGGTGTCTCCTCCCCCTGTCCTTCTCCCTGCCCACCTACTCCCTCTCTCTCCTTTTCCTTCTTCCTTTATTCCCTCTCCCCCTCCCCCTTTCTCCCTCTCTCTGTAGGACTGAGTGATCATCTCACATTGAGAGTTTATGCAAGAGATCTTGTCTGCAGAGGAGGAGGAAAAAAAGGTAGAGGAACCCCCAACTTAAAGTGACATTAGGAAGGTGTGTGAAATGTGGCAAACACTGCAAAATTCTGTAAAAACTACCACCTATATCAGACATCAGAATACAGTCTTTCAAAGTTCTGAAGAAACTGATTTTTAGACTAAACTTGTATAACTATCTAATCTAAAACATTTAAGGGCAAGAATAATGTTTTTATATATTTAAAAAATAAAAATAAAACAAAATTTAACTAGAAAGTGTTCTATTTCTGTTGTTTGGAGAAGTATTTTAAATATGACTAAAATGAGAATATACAGAGAAACTGAGTATTTTGGATGAGCACTAAGAGCCAACATGAGGAATGTCCTACATGAAAGTGTCGAAGGGTCAGAGACACAGTCCAGTCTAAACTGCAGCAGGATCAGTAATACTCATCTCACAAATACTTCTGTCTGTGAACAATTTGATTCAAGAAAAGAAGAGTTGAAGCAAAATTTTGCTCCTCGTTGGGTGATTAACACGAATGTGACCATCTTCCTCAGAATTGTGGAATAAATGGCTGTGAGTTCCTGAACCCATGTACTACTGTAATCATGATTTCGAGAGCTCTTTGGAAGAAAAGTTAGAAACGTAATAACATTTTCAAGTATGACCGACCACGTGGAAAGTGTTATTTTCATAGTTTTAAAAAACAACAAATTTAAAACTGTAAGTGTGATTGAAACTTATAGGAATACCTGGTGTTACCTTTAACGGAATAATGACTCACTAGACACTCCAAAACTTAAGGTATTTCCCTTCCCATAGCATTCGCTAAGCTTAAACTGCCCTTCTTTTAATGTCTCAAACATGATGACTATCTCTCATTCCTCTGACTTTGTGTATATGATTTAAATTTGTATTTTTCCCACTCTTCCATATATTCCAAGGCTTTTTATTTTAGTAACCACTGTTCATTTTTGAGATCTTGGCCTAACTATCTCTTTCTTTTTTAATTGCTTATTATAGGTTTCTGCTGTACCTTGTTATTAAAGCGTATCAATGTTAGTCATTTATAATTTTATTATTATATAACAGTATGTCATAAAGTCATTATATTCATGATTATCTGTTTTCTTAGTGAAATTCCAGACTGATGAACAACTTCTTACACTCACTAAGGGATCAGTAAATAGTTGCCAAGTATATAAATCCATGAAGAAGATGAGGTATCTTTAGGGCACTAAATGATTAACAGGTAAATTGAAGATTTGGTCAATAAATTTCTATTGTTACACTGATGCTTCACAAAGTTTTGTGATATAGTTGATTGAAAATTTTTGTGTGAGGGCTGGGTATATAGAACAGTGGCACAGTGCCTGCCTGGCAAGTTTGAGGTCATGAGTTTGATTCCAGGTGAGAGAGAGAGAGAGAGAGAGAGAGAGAGAGAGAGAGAGAGAGAGAGAGAGAGAGGAAGAAGGAAGGAAGGAAGGAAGGAAAGAAGAAGAAGAAGAAGAAGAAGAAGAAGAAGAAGAAGAAGAAGAAGAAGAAGAAGAAGAAGAAGAAGAAGAAGAAGAAAGAAAGAAAGAAAGAAAGAAAGAAAGAAAGAAAGAAAGAAAGAAAGAAAGAAAGAAAGAAGAAAGAAAGAAAGAAAGGAGAGGAAAATTTTTGTTTTCCCCATTTTTCTTTTTCTTTTTTTTCTTTTTCTTTCTTTTATTTCCTATCATGTGGCAGGGAAGGGTGAACAGAAATGTCATTCAGCATAGAAAAGGTCACATGGGAAATGAGTCAGAAGTCGCGTTGCTCAAGGTCCATGCTGCACGCGGGTGTTCTGATGCACAGAGGTCCTGCGAGCTTTTCATCAGGAGCAGCAGCAGCCGGGGTGAGACAGGCCCGTATTGTTTCTTCCAATCAAGTGAGCAGATCTCCTCTAAGGCTAACACCCAAATTTCTTAGGATCAGAAGTACAAGCCAGTATTCCTCAAATCATCCTCCAATGACAATACCGCTCTATGACGGCCGTTACAATCTCTTAGGAAACTAAGCACACAATCCAGCGACTGCACTCTTTGGCATTTACCAAGAGTTGAGAACCTTCATCCCCACACCAGAATCTTCACACAGATGTTTGTGGGCATTGGGAAGTGATCAGAATATCCTGCATTAGGTGAACAGGCAAATAACTGTAGTACACTCAGAAAATAGAATATTATCTATTACCAAAAAAAGGAGCCAGCAACCTGTGAAATGGCTTGAAGTAAGATTTAGTAGTTAAGTAAAAGAAACTGATCTGAAAAGGCTACGTACGTCACATGCCATATGGCATCCCCTAAAGGACAAAACTATGGAGACGATAAAAAGCCCAGTGCTTGCCGAGGGGTGGGATAAGACTGGAGGAGGGATGAACACGGGAGATTTTAGCGCAGTGAAAATACTCCCAGCGACACTGTCACAGCGGTCGGATGCCATCACAAATGTATCCAAACTCACGAGAAGTGCAAGCTCATCGGTGGACCCTGGTGTAACCTGTGGACCTTAGGCAACAAGAATGTGGCAAGGTAGACACCTAGGTTGTAAAAATGTCCCACTCTGGTGGGGGATGGGTGAGGAAGACCGCACGTGTGGGGAGGAGGGGACATCTTTGTACTTTCCTCTCAGTGATCCTAAAACTGCTCTAGAATAACACTGTAAAATGCTTACTTAGGATAAATGACCTAGACTCCACGAGGTCCACTAGAGGGTGAAAAGTGTATCTTAATAAAGAGAATAGAGCAATATAGTTTAAAAGGCCCACATCTTAGTAAAATTTAGTAAAATAGTAATATGTAGTAAAATTATTTAGTAAAAATATTCATGTTCTAAGGAAGAGTTAATAAGAAAAGCTTGAAGCACCACAAATGTGACTTTAAGATTCTTTGAAGAGATAAGATGTGGCACAAACATCTTTTTAGTCTTTGTCGTTAGCAGAATAAACTTCCTTCCTAGATAGAAGGCAGTTAGCTAAATGTCAGGTTTAACTTTGGGACAGGTTAATTTAAATGGTGCCAACATAACCAGCTGTTGACTTGTTGTGAGGAATGGAACTGCTCCAAAACAAACCCAAAATATTTTATCACAGGGAACTTTGCTTTCAGATTGCATTTCCTGCCTTATTTTTGCACACTAGTCCCTTGTGTTATTGCCACTAATATTTACATGTAAACAGGACCCATGTCGCTTCGCAATTCATTTCTTTTGCTTTTGTTTGCTGAAAGTGACCGACTTCTTTAGTATGGAAGAGAGCTATCTGATTTTTCTCCCATGTACAAAGTTGATCCCACTTTAAAATTTGAGCATATTGATTTTGGAACAAGTGACTCAAGTCTTCTTAAAATGTTTACTTGTAGCATTGCAATTCTGATCAGAAAAGTGGATTAAAGATAATTTCTTTTGATCATTGTTGCTCTCTGCCCAGACTGTGATAACTCTGCATCCACAGTCAGCGAAGATTCCTAGATCGACATTCACTGACATACTTTAGCAATTGAGAGAAACTGAAAGAATAGAGCTTCCCTGCTTGGGGAAGAACTGCTGAACAGAACTGCTGAAGAACTGTGACAACCAAACAGACCTACATATATTGACATGAACAAAGACCAGAATATATTCAGAGCAGTGGGGCAGCAGGAAACACAGCTTTACAATATGACCTCATTTCTATATAAAAATTGGGTCATGAGAAGGCCTAAATAGACATCCTATATTTTATTTATACCCTTTTTCTTATTCTAATCATATCTTAGTCCTGTCTTAAGTATCCTCCCATAACGAATTTATATTACTTTGATGAGAATAAAAATACCCAGTGCAACCAAGAACAGGATCCTATTTTCTGATTTTTCATAACTCTCATGATAGTAGCAGGAACATCAAACTCTAAGTTTGCGGAAATATTCCTAACATCCTACCTAGTGACAAACCTCAAGAGGATTTCTTGTTCCGCAACAGTTCTCCCAGACAGACACAGGAGCAGCTCACCAGGAACTTTTGGGGACAGAAACTGAGAAGCCAAGGGTAACACCATCACCTCTTACTTCACGGAAGACCCTTCAGACTGGCTTCAGTGCCAGCAGTGTAAGCACAAGAACGAGGTACTTTCATTTTAATGATTATCCAGGGCCATATTTTTCATGTATTGCTAAAAAAAATTTAGACATCTTAAATAATATATAAAAACAACTCCACTACCCCCAAAAGTACTTCTTCCCTTAAAAAAATCCCCATGATGAATGTGACCATCATATATATCTAAATTGTACCAATAAATTTAATTTTAAAAATAGAAGAGGATTGCTTCTTTGGTGTGAATGTTCGTATCTCTCGAAACTCGCCTTTGAAACTTACCCCCCAGTGTGGTGCTACTGGCATGTGGAGCTTTGGGGAGCTGATTAAGTCATGAGGGCTCCACCCTTATGAGTGAGATTAGGGTTCTCCTAAAGAAGACTGAGGGGCTTGTGTGTTCCTTTGCCACATGACAGCACACGGAAGGAGCCATGTGTAAGTACCTGTCTGCACCAGTCACTGCATCAGCAACACACTGACTCTGAACTTACCAGCCTCCCACAATGACAGCGGTGAATTTCCTTTGTTTATCCATTAGTCAGCTTAACACCCTTCTGTTACAGCAGCCCAAATGAACTTAGTGTTCGAGCAGAGAAATTGCTAGACTATGCAAATGAGCTCATTCAACTAGTCCTGGATCTTCATATTTATTCCAGATCAGACTGACCTCTAGAGCTCATTTTTCTTTTATGGGTCTCTTCTAGTTTCCTAGATGACATAAATTGACTGGCAGCTTAAAGACTGCTGTGACTATTGTAAAACTCTCCAGTGATCTTGGCAGAGTGAAAAAAGAAAGAAAGAAAAACTGTAGTTATTGTTCACAAATAGGGGTTGCTATGAGATGGAAGGAATAAGGATTTAATTATCAGATATTGAGTAAAGAGAAGGAAGGTACTGATGACCTTGGACAAACAAGGTTGGTCATAACCTTAAGAGAATAAATTCTCATTCCAGCTTTACCAAGCTGAGTGGTGATGCACTGGACACCATGTACATTATCATAAAAATGTGAGGCTACAGCAGAGGGTGTTACAAATCTGCAGAGTTTTGGTCCATGATGATTTCATGTGTATTGTGCTAGCTGTCCCAAATCCCACGTGGATAGATAATCCTACACCAGGTTACACTCGCTGGCCAGGGTGCTGAGGAATTTAGGACACAATACCTCAAAATACAGCGCATGGACATTTGAGACAACAGCAGAAACAGGAAGGTCATTCTCACCTTCCCTTTGTCCTGTTCCTGTAAAGGAGGTCATAAAACCCTATCCTACTGAGACCTTCTCTATACACAGAGGAAATGAACATCCTTATCTCTGAAGACACACACAAGCACACAGAGAAGAATCTGAACCAACAAGCCCCCAGAGTTCCTGCCTATTCATTACCCTTAGATCCTACCCTTTTGTACTTCAATTATATTCATCCCTGACTTTCCACTATGTATAGTATAAAAAGGATGCAAGTTTCTTTAGTTCTTTGGGTCTTCATTTCTGAGAGCACCATTAAATGAAACATTTATTTAAATGAATTTGTATGCTTTACTCTTGTTAATTACTCTTTTATTAGACAGGATTCAGTCATGAGCCTAATCTTGAGAAAGATATTCCTTTTCTCCTATAGTAACTTGCCCCCTACACACATGTACGTGCACCCACATGCACACACACACACACACACACACACACAATACCCTCCTGCCCTTCCTGCTACTAAACTCTTATCTTAAATTATATGCATTCCACCACCTTGCAAGTTAATTCTACCAACCCAGATCATAGAAAGTCCCTTCCCAATTTGAGACGTAGTGCTTTGTTATCTAAAAAGATTGAACAGAAGTAGGTCAGTTCTTGAAGTTCCATATTCTTCTAAGGTGTGCCTACTGGTGACATTTATGTGTCTCAAGTCTAGAGAATGAATACAAATATAACAGTAGGCTTTTCATGGAATTGAACAGAAGTAGGTCAGTTCTTGAAGTTCCATATTCTTCTAAGGTGTGCCTACTGGTGACATTTATGTGTCTCAAGTCTAGAGAATGAATACAAATACAACAGTAGGCTTTTGATGGAATACTGCATAATCAAGGCATTGTCAATTCTACATTATGTAATTCTTACCCAACTTTGGAGGTTTGGACATTAAAGGAATTATGAAAAATTACGAAAAAAAAGTCTAGATATAATGATCACCTGGAAGTGACAATCACAAAGAGCGAGGATCCCCTATGTGAGTGAGCTCGGTGATTCATTCTGCTTGTCACCACTGAGGTCATAAGTGACCGTTCCACACTGCAGTGGAGAGGTTGTTTGGCAGGGACAAAGCTGGATGAGAGGAGGGGCCACCCTTGTTCTCCGGTGGGAACCTCTTTTCTTTTACATTCGCAGCCTTTGTAAGCTTTTTGTGCAACTCATTAAAACTTCAGAGAGCACATGCACAGAGGTGAGCTCAGCTCGTAGCTCCCTTTCTCCTTCTACCTCTCATTTCCTTTGTCAAATGTGAGACTTTCTGCTCAGTTTTCTTTTCTCCGTGGAGGAACGGGAGAGAGAGAGAGTGGTTGTTGAATGCTTGGCAGTGACACCTAAAATCTGGCTAACAATTTGGCTAAAAGCACACAATTTTTGCTCTTCTTGCTTTGTTGGATCACCATGAGAAGCAGGGCCCACTGATGTCATTAGGTGGCTTATTCAAGTTCAGGGTGAGATGCTTGTGCACCAGTTGATTTGTTGGGGTGAGAAAAACTAATTCAGCACTAAGATTTAGATACTTTTAATAGGTACAGTGATGTAACTCTCCAGAGGGTGGTGTGTGTGTGTGCCTGTGCGTGACTGAGTGTTTACCCTTAGGATGCTCCCCTATCCAAGTCCTCTCTTTCCTTTATGTGCCTCTGTTGACTTGTAACTTTCACAATGAACATCTACGTGATTACTTACCAGCTTAAAAGGGAAGAGGAAAAGGGATAATCTATTTGATCACCAGAGAAATTGGATTTAGGCTGGGAGTCCTGGCAAAGAGACAAGAATTGTTTCATGGCTGAGCACATCAGAAGACACAGCACTAACCCCCTAAATTCTACTTAAGGTTTTGTGGTCAACTCACATTACACTTAAATTTTGGATGTTATAATAGATGGGATACACTATAGAATGATCAAACATACCATGAAATGTCTCCAATAAAAATGTTTTATGTTTAGAAAGACACATTTTTACATACATGGTAAATCCAGGAAGTTGATACTAAGAGACAATGTTGGAAAATATTCCTTGAGGGTGAGCTCTTGAAGTCTCAAAATTAGAGTAAGTTGGTTGCACTGAGAAAAATCTATTGTTCTGAGCTGAACTTTTATTGAAGGAAGGCCAAGATGTTAGAGCCTACCAAATATTTTTTCTTCACTTCATTCATTGCTTTTTGAATGGACTAAAACAACAGACATTCCCAGTAACCGAAAGTCTTTTTATAGATTATTCAGCATTTCTAAATTTTAAAAAATCAAGGCATCATTATTTTGTTTTTAAATGAATCAGTCTGATTGTACCAGAAAAGCTGACAAGCATTGCCAAAATGGGAAAGTTTAGCCACATTAGAAAACTATGAAATACATAACACGACTAAAAATAAGTGACCTGGAGAAAGGTCAAAGGTTCTGCAATGTCTTCATCTTGCTGTGTGATTTTTGTCACTGTGACCTCGACAATGCTGCATCCCAGAGTCGTGAAAAATAGTTCATAAGAAAAATCTTTGCTTTTTCAAATATTATTGTTATTCAAATACAGCCATATATTGGTGCTCACTGGCATGATTTTGAAGAAGTTGTTTTGAGTGAAATGTACGTATTTTTCCATTCTCTTCTCTTTTCTACAGTATCCCCTTCCAAAGCTTTTTTTTTTTTAACAAAATTCAATCTGATATCAAAGCTTGAAATTTTAATTTTAAAAAAACCAGGTCAATCATGTTTGGAAGCTTTCTTTGGTGACACGAAAATCTCAGGGTGATTAAAACGAGTGGAGAACACTGGATATAACTGTGCAATTCATTTTTAAGAAACTTAAGTTTAAAACTATACACACCAGTTCCTGAAAAAGTGCAAAATCATGACGGGTAGCTTGTCAGGAACTGATATCAATAGAACCAAGGTTAAGGTCAAAGAAAACAAAAAGGACTTTTTAAGCTAAGTTTGGAACAACAAGATAAATGTGAAAGGCAACTAGTTGTTAGATATCATCTAATGTTGTCAAATGGCAGAAAAGAGACAAACCTCTATAAATAACATTTTGCTTCTCTTTTGTTTCCACAAGATTAGTGAATCAACTGAAAAAGATGCTTTTAAAAAATCAGTAAGCAGAATCACAGTGGAGCACATAGCTGCTTTTAGTAAACTCATGCTGACAGTATCTCCCTCCCAACCAGTAGAGAGGCTTTGGAAGTGAGATTATTGAAATGCAATCTGTGATATTGTAGAAATTACTGAGAATTAGAAAGTTCTCTTAAACAGTTAGGGACAGATACATAACCTATTTATGAAAGAGAAAAAGCACAACAATCTCTGACACAATAGACAGCATCTATCACGCAACACAAAAGCTGCACATGGATTTCAATTCCTCTATTACTGTTGTAAATCTACATGATATTAAATGAACTTTAAAAGAGAAAACTACCAGATAAGAAGCAACCTAGCTTCCTAACAAAATAAGTACTTCCATTTTTGTTCCTTTTTCTCTTCCTGCCTACATGAATGGGCTCATTTGTCTTATTTCCAGATTGCAATTCAACATTTTTAAATGTTGTTATTTAGTTGACCAAAACATCAATGTAAGGGAATTGTCGTCACTGCTGTGCTGTGTTTATTAAGATAGCACAGTTCTAAACACATACATAATATTCTTCCATATAAATGTGTTCCAAACGTATTTGCCATGAAAATGAGTTCTACTTCCAATATTAGTTGTAAATAAGAAATTGAAAACTACATACCAACCAAACATTCATATAAGCTTTAGAGGCAGGCTTTCAAATAAGACGTTAATTATCGGAGATGAGGAAGTATTTTCATAATGATAAAAGGCTTATGTCAACAGACACACAGCAGGATTTCAACCGGTTCTCAAGTAAATCATTCAAATTAGTATCTCCTGTTCTTATTACAACTTTTAATGAGGTTCAGTATTGTGAATTTATTTCTTCCCCTAATTATCTAGTGAACCAATGATGCTAAACAAACACCAACAGGAATTTTGTGGAATTTGAAAAATATCTCATTATTTGGAAGATCAAATGTCAGTAGTAGCAAGTCTGATATTTAAGAAGAAACAAGACTGGTAATCTTCTGGATGGCAAGATATAAAGCACATTAGGAAGACAAGTAATGAAAATCACCAGCCAAAAGTAAGTCATGGGACAGAGCAAGAATTGCAAAAGAAACACATACCTATGAAAATTTAAATATCACCTATCTATAAAGAAAAATTTTGAACAATGCAATATATGAGACCAAGATAATTGCTTTATTATAAAGGGTAAAAAGAAACTGGGTACTCATCTCACACCATATATCATATTTTTATGTTGCTTAAAGGCTCAAATTTGGCAGTCAGTGTTTAAAGTCTTTTTAGATAGAAAATGTCAGAGAATAGCCTTATTATCATACCATTGAAAAGACATTCTTTGGACATATAATCTCCACTCTGGAAGACAGTGTTAATATATTTGTTTACATAAAAATTTAACATATGTTAATCCAAAAAGTCATGAATAAGATTTGGTCAAACCATAAACTGGCAGAAGATATTTTAACATGCAACCAAAAAGAGACTACTTTCTAAAATACATTAGCTAGAATCACATGAAACTGTCATTTTTGTCCTACATAAAAAATGACAGAATATTGACAATTTCTTAGAATTAAACACAATAAAATAATTCTTATGAATCACTAAAAATAACAGATCAACAGGAAAGTGAGCAAAAGAGACAAACTGTAATTTCTGAGACTAATAACCAAATGACTAATCTCTAAAAAATGCCAACCTAATTAGAATCATAGAACTCTAAAACAAACCATAATCACACGCCATTTCACATTCGTTAAGTTGGCAAACTTCATCCAACCTATCACTATCAGGAATCCCAAAGTATTCCAGGCATAGGCGAAGATATGGGGCACAGAACCTTGGTTTCATAGCTGATTTTCTTTCTTGGAAAAATAACGAAAGATTTATCGTCATATCAAGATTTCTAGTAACCAAGCTGAATAGATTTCCGTAAGTCTGTGCTTGCATTCAGTATCATAACTCCAGTTTGCAGAATTCCTCACTAACATCCTTATAGTTTGACTCTGCTGTGTATGAATTTTCTCTGCTTTTTTCTTTGAAGGCGTCTCTATTTTGCGTGGTTTGTGGATGTTGTTTTTCTTGTGGTAGTACTTGGGATAGAATCCAGAGCCTTCACAATGAGCTACATCCCTCCTCCTTATTTTATCTCATTTCACTTCACTTCACTTCATTTCTTTTCATTCATTGCACTTTGAGATCCAGTCTCCCTAAATCACTAACTTCCCCAGGCTGACCTCGAACTTGTGATACCGCTGCCTTAACCTCTCAGTGTGCTGGTGTGTATTGACACCTCACCCACCTATAGTTTTGAGTGACATTTATGTTTGATATAGAATTTGTTAAAACAACTTTTTTTTCTTCAGCACTTTAAAGATTTACATTAGCTTTTAATCTGAATTGTTTCTGACAAGAACTCAGGAGTCATTCTGACTGTTGTTCCCCTACAAGCAATGTGTCTGTCGGCTTTGACATTGTTACTGCTGTTGTTGCTTTTCTTGCTGCTGCTGCTGCTGCTGCTGCTGCTGCTGCTGCTGCTGCTGCTGACAGAATTGAGGGCAGTGTGCAAGCCACACAAGTTTTCCACTCTAACCTGCCCCGGTCTCTCCTGTCTCATTTAGAATATTTTCCCTTTTGCACTGGTTTGCCTTTCCATCATCCATATACAATATTTTTGACCTATACATATGTTTATTTTGTTTGTGAGAAAGCTAAAACTTTCCATTTTTTAGCATAATGATTTATCTATTAACACAGTAATTTTGGAATGAGAGGGAAGGGAAGAATCTCAAAATATTTGCCTCCAAGCCAGCTTGCCTGCAGCCCTATGACCACTTGTACATTCACTAGCCTATGCTAGGCTATTACTGCTTTCAGTATACTTTGCTGTCTGATAGAATTCGTAAATTCTGATTGCTTCTGACTGTTAAATCTTTAATTCTTTTCACATTAATTACTGTTGATCTTCAAAACAATTTTAGCAGAGTATTTTAATACTACACTTATAATTTGCATAGATTTGATATATTTCAAATATTTCATCTTTGCATCTAGGAACATGGTACACTTATCCATTGATACAAAGTTAATGTAAAGCATCTGATAATGCATTTCTTTAAATTTATAAACAAGTTTTTGGTGTTGATAAACCACCTTTGATTACACAGTAAATATATAAGGATGTCAAATTGTTTGTCAAGGAGCTTTTTGCATAGTTTGTCCTCTTCAATGTTTTTGCTGCTTATCAGAAATTAAAAATAATGTTATGTTTCCCAGGAAACATAAAAGTAGATTAGCTGAGGAATAAGTCATATACCCAATAACATATTCTTAGGATTTACAAAGACTATGATTAATCTGGAAATTATAGGCTCTTTAGAGACAAATTATGCATTTTTGATGAATAAATCATTTTTAAAGAACACAATGGTAGATGTCTTGATTTCAAGAAAAAGAAATATAAACTCTGGGATTTTTTTTTTTTTTTTTTTTTTTTTTTTTTTTTTTTTTTTTTTTTTTTTTTTTTTTTTTTTTGTAAATGCGTTGCACCATGTAGGGTGCTGGAGGGCTATTTTATAAAAATAATTCTATTTTAACTCTGAACCTTTGTTCCACAGCTAGGTGGAAAAGCAACCTCAGTCACTTGTGGATTATACGGAGGCTCTGGGGCCCTACTCCTGGCCAAGGTAACATTAAAACCCTTCCTCATTCCCCCCGAGTTTACTTGAGTTTCCACTGTTTCTCTGTACGTTTTCTTTCTCAGTTTGTGAGCTGTAACTTCTCTGCCAGCTTAGGATAGTTGATTGTTTCTGCAGAAAGAAGCTTATGTATTTAATTTGCATATCTGAAAAGATTTTATTCTCTATCATTTTTAAGCCACATTTTTATTTTGTAGAGAATTCTAAACCAGCCCATCTTTGCTCTTTTCTTATCCCTTTCTGCTCTTTGTCACTTTATCAAGTGGCCTGGGTTTCCTGCTTCTTGGGCATGTTAGCCATTCTTCTTATTGTTGATTCTTTGAATGAGCATACATATTTGTAATCTCTGCTTTTGAATTTTTTCCTTGGTCTTTGTTTTAGAGAAGTTTTGATATCAGCATGCAAAATATTATGAGTGGAATTTGCTGAGTTTCTGGAATTTGTGATTTGATGTCTTTAGTGAGTTTTGGAAAATGCTCTGCCCACATTATTTCAGGCATTGCCTATTTTTCACACTCTTCCTCCTGTCTGCTGAGACTCTGCTTGTAGACATGCCGGTCTTAAAGATCAGGGCCTGCGTCTCTCTCCTGCTTTTTTCCTGTTAGTTCCCATCTTATCTTCATGCTGGGTTTCAACTGCATATTTTAACTTTTTGGTCTTTTACGTTGCTTCAGTTTTACTGTGTCTAAATTTCTATCAAACTCCCTTGTTAAATTCTTACTTTCAGTTATTCTACATTTTAGTTCTAGAATCTACATTGGGCTTTTATTCATAGATTTAAGTTCTTCACTGAAATTCTCTGTTTCCTTAGCATAGTAAGCATAGCAATTTTGTAGTCCCTGGGCTGGTCATTCCAACGCCTGAATCTTTCTGTGTAGGTCTGCTTCTATTGCTGTATACGGTGTTGTCCCCTGTAAAGTTGGTGTTCTTTTCTTTTTTGTTGTCAATATTTGTCTTTCTTTGTTTTCCTGCAGGTGGAGAACGCATAGATCACCTTAGCCCTTTTTATAATGGCAAATGAACTGTGGGGTGGGCTGGTGGGCTCCACTGAGGACTTGCTGCAGGATTAGGGTGGCTTGCTCTATCACCAGCTTACTTCTCTCTCCTTGTATAGCCTGCCGGAACTTTTAACCAAGGGCTGTGTTTTCACCACAATGCTTCCTCAACAGATCCTTTGCACATTAGTCCAAAGTAGGAAATCTGTCTTTCAGAAGTCACTGACTGAGGTCTTCAGCATCGCACTCCACATAATCTTCAGAATTCGACAAGTACACTGGATGTGTGTTTTTAGGTGATGTAAGCTTCGGTCTTGTCACTACGGCCAGAATCTGTGGTGATTCTTACTTAAAGTACTATATCACTTGGTCTGAACCGAATCTAGAATTGGCATAAAAAATATAAAGCTTTACAGTTAAAGCTAAATTTAAGACAAAAAAATGAATTTACCTGCACCAGAATCAGAACAAAGTAACTGCAGGAGGAGTGTACCTCTCTGCACTTCTCTCTGACCTTTCTTCCTTCACAGTTTTGCTGCACCCATTGCTCCCTGCCACCTCTACAGGTTTAAATCTAGTTTCCCAGTTAAAGCTGATTAGAAACATTGCTTTGCTATAAATTATTTCTCCTTACCTAAAAGTGAAAATTTGCACTGAGTATTTAACTTACGTTCTCATATGTTTTTTCTAACGAGAATGCTGATGGATACTTCCAACCGTCTCTGAGCACAGCAGAATTATTGTGCTTCACATTCGTGTTCCTCTGCTCCATTCTTTTTGTGCGGCAGTGTGGACTTTAAGTCTACATGTCCCATAGAGCTCCTTTGAAGAATCGCATTTTAAATGAGCACTTAGTGCATGCTGTTCTACTATGATATCAATGAAGTTTCCCATTTAATGAGCCAACAAGCAGGTAGGTAATCTATTCCCTGTCCAAGGACAGTAACTGCCCTGCCGGTGCCTGTGTTTCAGTCACAGACAGCAAAGGGACCTAACTTTAATCCTTCCTCCTTTTATGGACCTCACCTCAGTGACATCACGAGCGAGTCTCTGTCACCTTCCACGCGTGGCACAGCGCAACCTCCAGTACCATAAATGAGCCTTTAAAATCATAAAAAACGCCGTCTGCTCCAGCCCAGGCCACCAAATCCACCAGGCCCAAGACTTTCGGTGTTTATTGACTTATTTTCTCATTTCTAAGGTCTTATTTCTAAGATCTGCTTAAAGATATACACTGTTTTGTCTTTTCCTTGAAATCTGTCTTAAACTCACCTTTCATCGTCGAATGTTGGTAAAATTACAGGCTGCGAAAACTGTGAAATCACACTACATGTTGACTAGGAGTCCAGCAGAGTTTTCTTTCTTGGAAGATCTTTCTCCCATCTGTTTACTCTCCTTTGTCCTGTTCCAGTACCAGCCAGATCCGCACCCTGACCAGCTTCCAACTTGAGACAAGATTTGGCACACTAAACTCTGCTAGATTTTGCATTTTAAAACCTAGAAATCATCCCAGAACTCTAGAAGGCTGAGACAGGGAGAGCCCAAATTCAATCCCACTCTGGAAAACTTAGCTACCTGTCTCAAATAAGCTTAAAAGCCAGGCCACGAAGCTCCTTTTGAAAATTCTGGGTTCAATCCCCAGTACTGAAAAGGGGGAAAATAGCAATCAAAATATTTCTTATGCCTCATGAAAAGTCTTCTGGCTTTCCCTTTGTAGGTAATGCATTTTCTCCATGGTAATCCCTGTGTCTTGCTTGTCCTGAATATTCTTACATCTTATCACAGCACATGGTACGCAGGCTGGAGGCTTGATCCTCAGCTTGGTGATAAAGAGGTGCTGGAACCTTTAAGAAACATGCGTGGTGGGAGATCATGAAGTCAGTTGAGGATGCACCCTTAGAAGGAGTCCGGCCTCAGCTTCTCTCTGGCTTCTTGGTTTTCCCGTGCTACAACACAGTCTTCCCCCTCATACGTGCTTCCGACGTTGCCATCTGCCCTGAGATGGCACGGCTGAGATGTGCCCTCCCAGAGCTGGTCCCACGACTCACACCTGCCTGGAGCAGGCTTATCAAGTGCACACACAGTTGTCCTCCACCTGGAAGTTCATTATAGTATCAAAAACTGACTGATGGGCACGGATTGAGCTTAGAGGCGTAAGCGCCTGCTCTGCAAACGCACGGTTGTGAGTTCGATTCCCGGTCCAAAAAAATGACTGATAATATGTATTCCAGTATGGAATTAAAAAATTCTCTATAACCTGTGCACTTTTTAATGTGACTACTTGTGTCTTTCTTCAAGGTTGAAAAATTATCATTAATTATTCTTTCAAATACTGTGCCCTCCCAATTTCCTACTCTCAAAAACGCACCTGAAATATTATTGGATCTTCTCTAAATAATACCAGTTCTTTTATGCCCTGTAATTTTTAACTTTCTCATTTTGTATCTAATGTTTAACCTGCTTGATATGAAAGATTTTGGATAATTTCCTAAAACCAATCTTTTAACACTAATTTTTCTCTTACTAAGTGAAATTCCCCATTTTCTACTCATTTAGTGAAAGTTTATGTTCTAGGACAAAATTTTTCAACTTTAATATCCCTCTCCAGTTGTTTTGTGTTTGTTTATTCCTCTTTCATAATATTTTTGTCTTATGAATTCTATTTCTTCCAGTATTTTTGTTTATTTTAAATCTCCTATTGGTCTTTGAATGTAAATTATTCTGTTCCCTGTATGCTACATTTTTCAGTCCAGCCAACACATTTTATTTGTGGATTCATATTTGTGAAGTTGCAGACCTTTCCACGTTTGCTTGAAACCCTAAAATCATACTGAAGGCAGTTGTCCGGTGTTCATAGGCAGAGAGCTGTGAGAATTCTGAGTAACCTGACGCTCGTGTTCCCAGAGGGGTCAAAACATGGGCACCCAGCCCTCACATTCCCGCTCTCACACGACATATGACCACATAGCCCTGTGTGCTCTATCGTCTCCTCAGGGCCCTATGTTTCTGTGGCTTGCTAGGGGTGTCTGTCTTGCTCACAGCCCAGAGCGTGTGGAGGTTCTTGCTGGCATGCGAAAGGGGCAGCCGTGTACCTTGTGGGGAAGCACGTGTGTTAGACAGGCTCCTTCCGGCACAAGTTACAGTGCTTGCTGGCCGTGATTTTACCATTAAAGAATCAACAATCAGTGTTAAATAAAGCATCTTAAATAGATGCATATATAAAACAAGGTTATGTTCTAATCAGTGGAAAAAGAATACGGTGAACCGCCATTCACAGGAGCAAACCCTGTATTTCCCCAGGATACTGGTTCAATATTCCCAACGGCGATGTCTGCACGAAACATAATCAGTGTGATCAGTGAGAGCTGACCGGTTGGATTCTCTGCGTGAGTGAGGGAGGTTTGCTTCACTGTTTCTCTTCTACAGGCCGCACCTTCCACTGCAACTGCACGCAGTGTCAGCCTGTGAGGGCCCCAGGGGGTGCAACCTGGGCTCCCCCGTGTCTTTCAGAACACCTGGACCAGAATCTGTGCAGGTTTCTCAGCTCCGATTTTCTGCTCCTCAATCTTGTTGCAAATGTGGACCTCAAATCTTCCCATAGCACAGAAAATAGATTCTGATTTCTCATGAGTGATTCTGTTTCCTTTCATGGCCTAGAATGGGTGGCTTGCTGCAAGGGTTTCGGTTCAGATGTTAAAGATTTTCCACTCTCAACTGGTAGATAGGTCACTATCTCATTCTAGTTTTAGTGAGAATGTCAGGTTCAGAATTTCTGCTCAAATGAAATCTCTGACTCCAGCCCCACTCTGCGTAGGTGTGTGGACCTCCGGGCTTGTTAGCATGGCATCTCATCCCTGTCACAGTGGACTTGTTCTTCTTTGCTAGCACATAATTGTGAGTTTCTTGCTGGTAAATCTTGTGGTGTCATATAGCTTAAATTTTTAAGTATATTTGGCAGTTCTATTCCTGGGTAATGGAGTTAGGGAGGCAGCTACATCTGCTCAATCTAAAATCTTGAACAAAATTCTTAAGTCACTTAAAATTCCAGTGTTAATCTGTGTTCATATGTCTTTCAAAGTACCATGCCAAAAGTTCATGGACTTTTAGGCCATAATTTTTAACTACTTGTGTGTCAGATACTGTTCTGAGCTCTTCAGATTCTTATATTTTAGTTTATATTCTTATCTGCCTCTGCAGTAATATCATGAGGTAGGGTTTACTCTTGCACAAATTTTTTTTTTTTTTGGACCGGGGATTGAACTCAAGACCTCATGTTTGCCAAGCAGGCACTTACGCTGCTGAGCTAAACCCCTGGCCCACTTGCACAATCATTTTATAGATGACCAACCAAGGTCAAAAACAGCTAGAAACTTTTCCAAAGTTATATAGCTAAAAAAAAAATGATCATAAGTAATCCATACTTTTAGACACCTGGACTACCTGAAAGGTATATTTTTCAATGTGCTCCTCTCTCTATCTGGAATATCAGGTATGTCTGTTTTTTTCTTGGCTCTTATTCATCTATGAAGATCCATCTCCTAACCTCAAATGTCATCTCCATGTGCAAATCTTTCCCTCCTCTGGGTTCTATTGTTCAGTGCTATATGTGGTATTTTTATTATGTGTATTTTCCAATTAGATTATGAGTCGCTCTAAGGCAAAATCTGTTTCATATCTTGGAGTGGCTGCAGTCATAATAGTGCATGTGATAGGGTCTTTGGTAAATGTCCACAGCACATGCAAAGTTGTAGAGAAGTAGCTTGCACAGCCATACTGAATGTGATAACAATTTGACACAATGTTGTATGCGGTTAGTGTTACTGCTTGTATCTAGATGCTCCCCCAGCCTCATGCAGTCATAGGTGAGGATTTCTGCAGGTGCCTGACTCTATAGTGTGTGATAATGGGATTCAGGATGCGTTGCTAGGATCGAGGGGTCCCTACTCTAGGTGTGAGTGCTACCTGCAGCCTGCACAGACTATAAAGGACAGAAAGAGGGCTGATGTTTGTTGTCACTAGCTGCTGCTGCTTCCCTTCTTTGCTACTTTGCTGTTTGCCTTCTGCCTTCTCCTTTTGTCTGTCATGAACTGTTTCTTCTCGGTGCTGCCCCCCTGCCATGCTACGCTGCTTTGGAGCCAGCCAACCATAAACTGAAACCCCTACAAACTGATCTACAGTAAACCTTTTCTCTATTAACTTCCCCTGTTAAGTATTTTGTCTCAGCAACAAGAAAAGTAACTAAGTTAACAATATCACATAACTATGTTGCAGCTTGGTGTACTAGGAAACACACAAACGTTTGGAGTCAGGCTGATCTACACTTGCACTCATTGCTGATAATCTACATTTATATTCATTGTTGCTACATTTCTGAAGGGTGAGAGTGTGGGTGAATTACAATCCTCATTGAATGTCCGTTTCTTGTCTTCAAAACAAAGATCATACAACTTAACACACGCAGTAGTCAGTCTATCAGGTGGTCCCCAATGGACCTTTCTTCTTGTACTCATATCCCTATTTACTCTTTGCTGGTGTGTTGGGTGTATTTAGTGTATTTAGTGCTTCTAATGGAGTCTAGTGAATGCAATATTATTGCAGTGATGGAGTGTCATTGTGTCATTTAAAATTTCTGGTTACTATAGGAGACCATGGTTTCCACCTTAGTCTCTCTCTCTCTCTCTCTCTCTCTCTCTCTCTCTCTCTCTCTCTCTCTCTCTCTCTCTCTCTCGGATAACTTTACTCTGGGGAAGGCAGCTGCCACATCTCCAGGAAGCCCTGTGGCAATCTCATGTGGTAAGGACCCGCGGGCTGCCAGCAGCCCCTGTACAACTTTGGAAATGAGTAGTATTTCCAAATTGAGCCTTGAACGGGATGGAACCCTGACCAGTGCTCTATCACAGCCTTTGACCAGTCTCTGTGTATAAAGTTTAGACACTTCCATAGCCAGAAGTATTTACTGTTTTCATCAGCTACATTTTTGGATAGCTTACCTCAGCTCAGCTGACCCACAGTGATGGATAACTGATATATACATATAGTACCGTTAGTGCTATTATTAAAAGCCTATGTGTTAGACTTTCAAAGAGACTAAGAAAAAAGCAAAAGAAAACATGAGAAAGTTCAGGTCTTAAGAAAGAATACCAACATAGACTTCTGTAAATTAAGAAGCATAGTACAGTTTTCCCTTAGCTCATCAGCTGGCCGAACCACCCCACCTTATATGTGCAGATTTAAGAGGAGCTGACAGCTTGTCTGTTGAAATTTCCAGGGAAAAATTAACTAAGAAGAAGGCCTAGCCATATAGGATGTGATAGTTGTGCATTCACTGAGAGGATTGATTACCTTGAAGGGTTACCCACAAGGTCATCTGAGGCCCATGTTCAATCTCTCTTAATTTTATTTCCACTTTTAAACTCGCATGAATAGTTCTGATGATAATTACCAAATGTTGATATGTATGGAAAATCAGCATTCCACAAATATCCAGCCTGGGCAGCTTTCATACACGTGTGGCTGTTTGAAATTCAGCAAATTTCATTAAAATCACATGTTTCCCTAGCGAAATATTAGCCAAAAGCTGTGCTGGGAACACACACATACACAAATGCACACACACACACACACACACACACCCAGAAAAGCAGATGCAGGAAAGGAGAAATCTTAGACTGAACTTGGAAGAGCTGAAAACTCAAACTTTGGTCTTCTAGTGTCCCTCCTGGATACACTTATTTTTAATACATCCTTCATCTATCTCTCAATACTCTGCATCAGTATGATGCCCTGATGTACAGCAAAACTTGCATCTATTACAAAATCTATCACTGTTTCCACATTTCACTCACTTGTATATTTTATGTTTACAAGTATCTTTGCTCCATTGCCACAATATCACAGTTCTTATTACCAATTAAATATATTTAATCTCTATGTATTCTTTCTTAAGATTATTATATAACATCTACCTTCATCGCTTTTTCCCTTTTATCAATCATCCACCAACCTTTAAGACATCATTGGGAGAACAGGTTTTATTTCTTGGAATTCCAATTCAACATTTGTTTATTTTTCTTAATCAATACCTTCCCCTCACCTATAACAAGGATGATATTTAAGATCCATAGTGCAAGTGAACGTCCTTTGCTCTTGTTCCCTGACCTGAAAACGTCATAAGCCTGTAACCATGCTTTTCTTTTTTTTTTTTTGCATGCTTAAAATTCTCTTCTGCGTCACAATTTGACATCTTACACGGAACGTGGCAAAAGAGAGTGCCAAAAGTTTCTGCCAATCTTCATCCCTTGAAGCCCACTCTTCTAGAATCTTCCTTATCCCACTAAAAAGGGTCATTGGTTGTTTGAGCCAAAGGCTCCTAAGTTGCCCTTGATGTCCCCTTTCCCTTGCTCTCCACCCCTTGAGCCCAAGACTGTCTTGAGAACCCTAGTCACATGTCTGTGTCTATCCTGTCATGCAGATCTTGGCTTCAGCATTGTGTCCTCAGAGGTCTTTTCTCACCAGTGTGTGGTGATCGCAGCAATATCACTGTTTACGTCATCATCCCACTCATTGTTTTCCCTATTTTTTCCTTCTTAGATTCCTCTCTCTCTCTCCCCCCCCCTTCCCTCTCTCCCTCCCTCTGCTTTTTTTCTTTCTCCAGCTCTATTAGGACAAGCTCTTACTAACACCTGTGATCATAATGATTAGGTGCATGGCTGTTGAGCAAAAAATGTAGAATTGACTTTTTAAAACCCGACACTTCATCTCTTCTGATCACAGCAAAGCAGCAGCCGTGCTCCTCCCTCAGGCCCTTGGGGCTCTGCCCTCACTGCCTCTCGCCCCATCACATCCCTGACTTCCCTCTGTCCGGGCCACTGCTTGTCCCCCAGCAGCCTTGCCAAGACACTCTGGGCTACTTTATCTTTGACTTTGCTTCGTACCTTTGGTGCCGCTTTCTGCCTCCTGTTTTCTCTTTTCTTGAACCTCAGCAGCCAAGGGTAACAGAAACACCTCAACGGCATTTCGCTGACTTGATCCACAGCACGTGTGTAGCAGACGAAGCCAAGCGATCCCATGGCGTCCCGAGGTGCTCCGTGGGCTCCTGCTACCGTCCCAACAAGTTTCCAAAGAACAATGTCCAGATGTTTTCACTGTTCACTTTCCTTCCCTGTTTCTCACAGCAGAGACCTACACTCATCCTTCTTTCTCATCTTTTCCCTCTGTTTGTGATCAGTTGCTACCTTGATATCTCCACCTCTTCACCGCGCAATCACCCTTTCTTCTCAAGGGAAGAAGGTAGTTCTCCTGCTCTTCCCTCTCCATCCTCACCAGGTTCCCTTGGAAACTCACTGTATAAGTCCTTTCCCTTGGATGTTAGAAATTTCTTTTTCCTTATAAAAGTCTGTAGATCACCATTCTTCTACCATTTTTCTCCCCTTTATCTCCCCGACATATGAGCTCTATCAGTCGTTCCCTTTGCATTACTTATTACTTATCTTCAGTCCTTCTTTTTACAGTTATCTAGAAAAAAGATTCCAAAAGATTAGCTTCAGTATTTCAACTACCAGTTCATTGGGTGACATCTGTCTACTTTGTTTTACTAAACTTCTTGACTATTTGGGTCTCCCTCGTGTGTGAGTTCTGGCGGATTTCTGACTAATAATCTTTCCAATGTTCTGGCCCTGGTTCACTTGTCTCTCTCTTTCTCCATTGGAGATGGTGCCTACTCTGTGACACCAATTCTTTTTATTATAACAACTCCAGAAACTATATTTGGCATCCTGACTCTTATCTAAAACCTCAGAAATATGCCTACAACTGTTTCCCAGAAGTCTTATTAGAATTATTCCTCAGGCATGTTGAATTCATCAGATTTCAATCTGGATCTATAGCTGTTAATTCTTAGCTACCTCCTCTTCTTCCTAATTTTTATCTAACTTTTTTGGAAGCAGAAATCAAACTCAGGGCCTTGTACTTGCTAGGCACTAATTTTTTATTGATGATTCCCTCACATAATCAAAAAACTTTAGGTTAGCACTTAGACATTTTTCTTCTAGGCTTAGTTCATCATGTTTTCAGGAAGGTCTGTCATCCCCAGGTTTAGAAATACTTCCCATAGAATAATATCAGACCAGTAGATAATAGTCAGTGTTTCATAATTCATTAGGAAAATCAGATGGTGCAGTTACCAACTATAGGACAACTCTTTTCCAAGGGGTGCTCTCTGCATTTTTGTGTGTTAACACAGCTTACTTCATGGAGTTAATAGTGGTATTTAACTTGCTTTAATATCCTCATGTGGAAAAATCCTGTAAGGATTTATATTTATGATTTGTTCAGTTTAAACATCAAGTAAGCTTCGCTATACATTCCTCATTCTTTGCATTCCCACCGCCACCTACTTCGGGACTTTCATTATCTTTTCCCTTAATAGTTACAATAATGTCCTGAAAATTTTCTTTCATGGTTTTTCTCTTTTCCAAAATCCCTACATTCAGGTGATAATCAGAGGAAGCTTCTGACACCATGGCCTTAATCGCATCCGTTTCTTTCCCAATGTCACCGTGACCCACAGAATTCTCCTGTCTACCGAGATTCAGGATCAAGCCAAAGGGTGGCGCCACAGTTGAGAGCGTTCCTTCGCCTTCCGACTTCTTGTTACACCTGACACAGTCACTTCCGGGTTCACTACCTTGTTCCATGGTCTTCACATTATCACCATCAGGATTCTCTTTTGTGTTTGTTTCTTTCTGTATTTACTGCCTGTTTCCTTCCTATAGATAGGCCAGAAGTTCTTCAAGCACAAGAATTTAATTTGTTCTTTCTGATATCTAAACAATACTCTACAATAGTTTTTCTGTAATTACTAAAAAAAATTAATGGAAAACATAAAATGAAATCTCCCTCAATATTTCTTCTTAAATTAGTGGTTCTCACCTACGATGACTTTCGTCTCCAGGATCAGACAGTGTGTATTGTCTTTGCTTTCCGTGTCAGCAACAGAAGAGCAGAAAAGCAGGTATGTAGGAAAGTCAGCACCAGCAGATTTTCCAGACAATCACCCTTGTGAGTATCCATGTTAGGGAACTGAATATATCATTTGATCCTCACGTGTCATGGCAGAACAAGCATTCTGGTCTCTCCACGGGTAGATGTTAGAAGTTTGGGAAGCTGTAAACAAAAGCATGCTAAACTGGTGAATGAGAATACTTCAGAGAACAGCGCAACCAAGAAAGAGACTGTTACACTGGAAAACCAACCAGCCCCTTCAGCAAAAGCACTCACAATGAGCCAGTTGTTGACTGAGCTGAAGTATTTGTGAATAGAATGCTTTCTGCTGGCTGAATGAATACAGTTCCATAATTTACCAAATCTGACTCAAAATGGGCCAGGAGATATGAGCATGATTTAACTGATCAGTGACTAAACCCATTTTCCTTCTTGTCACCCACAGTTGTTTTGGTTTTACTCTGTCACTGAGATGTTTGGTAAGCCACAGCCAGTTGGTAGGAGAAATCCAGTCATCTATAATCTTAGGTAATTGTCCATTGGCTATTTTCCACACTGACAAGCTCTCTGATCAGAGGACTAAGGTCTTCAGGCCAGTGGAGACTCTTTCACTGACAGTTTCCTTCCACCCAGAGGAACTGTATAGCCATTCCTTGGAGAATTCTAGAATGTCTTGGTCTATAGACAGCCATTTAATTTTCTTCTGTTTCCTTTTTGAGGTTGAACCAAATTTACTAAGCAATAGGATGATGAGAAGTAGGATTAAAATTTTCAAAGAGGGGTCTCCTTTTGTGTCCCTTAGCAATGTGTGTCTGCTCCCTGGAGTCGAAAGACAGAAAACCTTGCCATTGTTTCATTGTGCTTTTCCAAACTCCAGAGCCCACCCCCGCCCCTCGAACCTGACTTCTATGCAGCTGGCAGAAAGGCTTACCTTGACTTTGCAAAGAGATAATGCAAGACGTGTAAGCATAATCTAACAGTATTTGTATCACACTCAGTTTCTGCTTAGTTTTCTTTAAACAAAGGTGTCCAGAAATATAACGGTAGCCTCATACTTGAAACTGCATTCTGTTTACTCATCCATCCTTCCAGTCACAAGACAAAAAAGGAGAGAAATCGCTCTGTTGTTACCAGCATGTTGTTGTACCCTGAAAATCAGGCTTTAAGCTACCTTTCCCATTCACCAGACAAGAAGCACACGTGTAAGTCACACAAAGCTCTCAAACACTCACCCATCACAGTCTGACTAGCCCCAACCTAGGCTGTCTCCTGTCTTCTTAAATCACACCGCTAGAGGGAGTCAAACCTAGCAATCTGCAGTCTCCCCAGGGCAGACCAAGGTGGGCTGGTCCACCTTTCCTTTAAAAAAGAAAAAAAAAAGGCTCCTCAGCTCTGTTGCCCCAGAAAAACACCAGCATCTGCTGTGCGCTGTTTATTCTGAGGTTACTACTTCTAAAAATAGCTCTCTGAAAAGTGTCCCAGATTCCTGGGAAGCACGCAGGCAGGCTAGTGGACCAGAAAGGGCAGACTCTTAGCCTTTGGGGTCCCCAGAGACTGGGCTTGCCCCCAAGAGCATTTCCATAGGAGGGCGGCAGTGTGCAGGGGTGCAGGATAGCGTCAGGGTCCGAAGCGCTCTGCCCAATTTCCTTCTCCAAGAGTCACTTCAAATGCACATGGCCACTGCCTGGTCACCACTGTCAGCCATTCTCGTCTTTCTTTGGATTCTGCTCTAAACTCCGAAGACTCACACTGAGGAGCCATCGGTGGGTAAGGGCTTCTGAGAGAAGAGTGTTGCGTAGTCCTGCTGGAGAAGGCCACGTGGGGATGAGGTAACCTGGTCACAGACCCTCAGGACACCCCAGCTGTCCCCTTTTCTCAGGGGACTGGGTCATGCGGGGAGCAGCTCCTCCACACAAACCCCAGCACAGGATGCGGGGGACAAGGCCTGTCTGTGCGTCCCTGAGGAATTTATGGGAGAATTCAGTCTTCTCAGATACTGAAGAAATCTATCTTTAGAACTTTCGGTGTTACCGCTAAAAATATAATTTCTGAACTTTCATGTTAAAAGTCAAAAAATTGTCACACTGGTCATTAAGAGAATGCCTGGGTCTTAATACTAGGTATGAAGGGCTTTAGTATTAAGAGCTTTAGTGTCTGATCTGTTCATATCTAATTCTGATTTCAGAAAATTCATTGAACTTTTTGAGGCCTCAGCTATCTTTATTTGTAAAATGCCAGTGTGAGAGGGGACTTTTTTTCAAATCCTTTCTGGTTCAACAGTTTTGTGATTTTTGTCTGGAGAAGATGTGAATTGTTCTGCCCTGTCTAGGCCAGCACCGAAAAGTCATAAGCACAAGGTTTGGGTAAAGTGCACCCAGGGTCTACAGCCACACTGTGTAGGAGGAAGCAAATTTAGAAGGAAACAAGCTTCATTTATTCTGCCTGATATGGTTATCTCTGAGGCTGGTGCCATGCAAGCAAGATGAGGGTACAGAGGAAGGGAGGGGACACACTGTCAAATGTCAAATGTGTACCAAAGACAATTGAGACTTCCGTTAACTTTTGTCTCTACTTTTGCAAAAATGGGAGGCAAAAGAAGACAGGAGAAAGACACAGAGAGACAGAGAGAGAGAAAAAGAGAGGGTGGGAGGAAAGGAAGGAAGGAGAAAGAGAACAGAAAATGCAACTGTAAGATCATTGATATGTAGGTTTCATGTAAAGATTAGGCAAATGATATCTAAATCACTTACAAGAAATCTGGGACTCTCCACTTTGACCGACTTTAAGAAAATCCCTAGTTATAGCTTTAAGTGAATGCTGGATTTCAGGCCATCACGATACCCTCGTGTGACCATCACACTCAGCTGTGTTCTGGGAGGAAGCACGGATGACCCAGGAGAACTGAGCAAGCAAGGAAGAGAGCACGGCCAGAGCTTCTGTTCTCAAAGGCCGTACACATTTTGGGGGAAAATCAGGCCTGGGCATGAACTAGTGAGCAGTGTCAGTAACTGTGACTCAGTGGCTTAAGTGCCTGCTTTGCAAGTGCGAGGTCGTGAGTTCGATCCCCGGTACCAAAAAAAAAAAAAAAAAAAAAAAGACAGCACGCACTGAGGCAGGGCAGAGCTGGGTAAAGGTAAGATGTGTGCAGAGAGAACGTACATCTGTGAGTTCCGGTGGTCTAGGAAGCCTGGTAGGTGCAGTGGGAAAGAATGTTTGGAGGGTGTTGTCTGCATGTGTACAGCAAGAGATGCATTTTAGTAGAAATCATGAAAAATATTCACATTTCATTGTCAATCACCTCCTCTTCGTGTGTAGCCAATAGAGTACATAAAATTTCCCATTCTGTGCCCCATATTTCTCCATGGTAACCAGAAGACACCACAAATTCTTATTCACATGACTGCTGCTCACTGAGGGCAGGGAATGGTGGAGAGGGCAAACTAATGCTGAACGGAGGCTCTTCATCTGACCCCGAAGCTTGGGTACACCAGCTACCATGACAGATGCTCAGGTCAACTTCGTAGCCTTCCTGTGTGAATACGGTGCTGGCTGGATATGTCCGGGTAATTTTGAGACCACTCTCTCTGAAATGTTTGAATCGTTTAAATACTGCATTGAGTCCGTGGGCTTCTCCACGAAGAGCAAAACTCAGAGGACAAGACTGTGCAGTCACAGAAGAGCAGACACCCAGACAGGGCGTCTGGGAAGCCTACAGGCTTGGACAAGCACTGGCCTCGCAGAGGAAAATGAGTTAGAGACTGAGGAACTGCAGGGTTTCCAAAAAGCAGGGCCTCCTCTGCGACTGACAAAGGACCCTAACTACTTCCCTTCATGACGCCTCCATTCAAAGAAACTGACGCGCCCAGACTGCATGATGGAGAAAAGGGTCCATCAGCATTTCCCCTGGAAATCACCTCGAAATGAGAGCCAGGCTATTCCGGCACCTCCACCCACTGGTGATTCGTCCCTGCTGGGTAGACTAGAGGTAAAGCCAGGCTGGGCAGGAGAAATGAGGGCCATAGCTGTCTTCTAAACCCCACGGGCATCTGCCAAGTGGACGTTTCTCCTAAGTCAGCTCCCATAAGGATTTCTCATTCCAAATAGGCTGGGAAAGCACCAGAGACAAAACGCTGAAAGAGGGGCTTTCTGGTGTGCTGTGCGTTCAGGTGTGCTGTGCGTTCATTATGTCAAAATACTTCGCAGTCTCCCAGGTTCTTCTCCAAACGGTGAGAACGGAAACCTAAAGTACTATT
The DNA here is from genome assembly GCA_004027295.1 of Dolichotis patagonum. NCBI lineage: Eukaryota > Metazoa > Chordata > Mammalia > Rodentia > Caviidae > Dolichotis > Dolichotis patagonum. The sequence continues at coordinate 571,003 of PVJX010000009.1, read as the reverse complement.
TTACCCCAGTTTTGTCCAGGGTGTCTACAGACTGAAAAATCCATCAGTCTTGGCGACTTTGATTGTTCCAGCACTCTCTCTATCCTGCTTATTACTTTCACCATCCCAAGAAGAAAAAAATAATTCTCAGGCACTGGACAAACGGGCAGTGGATGTAACTCAGGTCTGTAGTGAGGGTCCTTGTACCACAGCTGAGAGATGGGCAGGAGGGAGTGGGCCCTCCATAGGCCCCAGCTGCATCCAGAAGCATGCGGGTGACAAGAGATGGAGGTGACAAAGTCCACCGATGGCGTGGACCCCAGAAGCCAGGGCCACAGTCCAGGCCTGTGGAGCCCCTCCCACTGGCTTGGTCCTTGCTCCTTTGTCTCTCGTTGCTGTGCCTGCTCCAGGCTCTGGCCTCACCCCGGAGAGCCAGCTGCAGCCTGTAGCAGAGATGGCCCTGTCATGGCTGTCTCTGGTGTGTTATTGTTAGTGTTATGTTACAAATACCGTTTCCATGCCAGGCTCCCTTGGGGGTCATAACCAGGAGAGGCCATGACCCTGTCAATAAACAGAACCCCAACCCTTAATGTAACCAGTTTGCATTCTCCCTGCCTGCTCCATGGGTTTATAGATCAGGCCATGCTCCTAGGCCACACTCTTCCAGAGAGGTCTATTTGGAAACCCAAGTACACATGTGCAGAGTCAGGTCACAAGCTGATCCTGGCGGCAGATGGGAGTCAAGAGTAGCCAGGAACGCCGCCTTTCCAAAGCCCCCCACTTGTCAGAACAGGGTGGCTCAGAAGTGTTGCCACCAGCCTAAAGTTGCCCTGCTAGCCTCCTTGCTGAGGCCCCACCTTCCTCTAAAGACCCTCTACCACGGAGACGCCTGAGCTGATCTGCGGAAGCAGGGCATGGGACACCCCGGCCACCACCACTCCTTTAGAAGATGTGGTTAGTTTCAGCCCACTCCCATTTATGTTGCAGATTAATCAACCCAAAATATTGTTTTGCTTCCCAAAGGAAAGCCAGCCGATGAATAAGTAGAACCAAGGGAAATGGAGGCAAGAAAAAGAACCAGACTAGTGTCCATTCGTTCATTCATTCATTCATTTAACAAATACTTCTTGAGTATCTACCAGTGTCAGCATCTAAGGACAATGTGACTGGAGACAATTTGTCTGTCTGTCTGCTGATTCCAACAGCTATGTATCACACGAGCTCTTGATGCCAATACAAAGCCTCCATAGCTGTCAGGCTCCGTGGAGCATGCTGGCCAGTGCAAAAGACAGAGACACCCTCGAGGATCTGCCCTGCAGCCTAGAGCACTGACATTTACACAGAGAGGGGCGGTACTAGACTCTGCCCAGCAAACACAGCCTCAAAATGCACTACCTGTTTAGCTTGACCCGTTTCTAAGTTACTGCAAAGTGTTTCTTTGAGTATATGGGGGGAGAATGATGAGATAGTTGAGCTAAATGGGTGCTATTATTTCAACTGAGTTAATTAGACTCAATTACAGAGCTGGAAGGGGACTTGCAGATGGAGAGTCCAACCCGTCTTCTCTCAGAAGGGCACCAAAGTCTGCAAGAGAAAGATATTTATCTACAAGCACAAACTTAGCTCCTGATCCTAGAAAACTGAGGCGGAAGAGGGAGAAGGAGGCAACAAAATGAGAGGAGCCTGAAGACAAAGACAGGCTTCCATGCTTCATTCCGACTCTGCCCAGGAATCCCAGCACCAAAGGGCAAAGGTTCCGTTTCCTGTAAGGTACACCAGTGTCCTCCCAATGGGTTCACAGAGGCACGCACGTCACTAAGAAGCCCAGAGGGCAGCTAGTTTTATTCCTGGACAGATCTCCAGCATCTAGAACAGTGCCTGCCCACAGTGATCTATCTATCCAAAAAGCAACCTCCCTTCGTGATGGGAGATCAGGTGGTTCCACCTTCAGGATGCAGTATTAGGAAAGAGTGAAGAGAGAAAGGAGTATTTAAATAGACCTGAGTTCCTGCTTATCAGAGCCCCTCTGAGGGTCTTCTTTCACAGTTTGGGCTTCCAAACATTCAACAACAGGAGGAATCTAGTAAAACAAAATAAAAACAAACAAACAAACAAAACAAGTGGGCCAGGAGCTCTCAGTAGTGTCTCTTATTGGTAGGAGCCGTAGAATGCACGAATCACCTAACAATGTCTGCTGTCTCAGAAATTAAACTCTCATACAAAACCAGTATGGCTGCTCCTCAGATAGATTAAAATGGGCTGAGATTAGTAAAGATAAGTTCAGTTTTTAAATTATGGCATATATCAAGTGCTTTTGTCAGTGAATGGCCAGGTGTGTAAATATTATCATCTATTGTACTACTTTTGTGATTTTTTTAGGAGATCTCCAGTCTCGTGTTTGTAAAGCACTATTCACAGACAGCACTTTATAGACTTCTAGGGAAAAAGGAGGCTTTGCCCAGAGTCACTCAGCGCTTGGTAGCAAAGCTGGATGTCAAAGTCAGGTCACCTCTGTCCTTCCCCCTACACCACGTGCTGTCCTGTAGCATTTCTGAATACGCTGCCAGAAAAGGAACAAACAACTCAACTTACTTGATTTCTAAAATGGCACCAATTGTGTGCGAGGCAGCACACTTCTGGTCCGAATTGTCACCAGCAGTCACATCAGATCAGAGGAACAAGTTACTGTTATCTGCAACTACAGACTAAAACAATGGCGAGCAGAGGAGTTACATCACTCTCACGAGGTCAGAGGGTAAGTACACTGCAGGAAAGGCTTAAATTCTGTGGCTTCAAAGCCCAGGTTCTCATGCTCTTTGCTGAATGCAACTAAGAGTGCTCCCTCGTGCAAAACCCTGGCATCCACCAATAGGCAGTGTAAGGGCATCAGAGCAGCGCTGTTCAGCGTTGCCCGCTGTAACCTTCCAGGTACCGTGGGCGAGGGGCAGCAGATGCAGAGTCCCGTGAAGGTCCGCTGAGGACGACTCCCTTTCAGGTGGAGAGTGTGGACCTGGGAAGTGGAGCTACTGAGCATTTCCAAAGGATGTTACCTCCATGCCGCCTCTCATAGCAACTCAGGGACTCCAGACGTGGAGCAGGGGAGCCCGCAGTTATTAGTCACCCGGCTGGTTGTGCACTCAGCCGAGGCTGTAGAGAAGCCTGGAGGAGCCCAGGCAGTGTCAGGGCAGAGAGAAGACAGGGAAGCCCGGGAAGTGGGGTCAGCAGAAACCCCCACCTCAGCCAGGAGGAGCAAAGCTGAGCCCAGGAGCAGGCCTGATCTCAGTGCAAGGCCGCTCCCTATGGCTTGCTTTGCTGTGGAGGAGGCGGAGGAGGGGGGAGGGTGCCTTTCATGTGTCTGGGGGTGCAGAAGGTTTGCGTGTGTTTGTTTAGAACAAAGCCTACACTTCACTGGCACAAGTGAAGCAGATTTTATAAATAGATGTGAGCATGAATGGCTTTTATGATTAGCTTGTTTTCAAACGCCTGCTTGACCGGTGCCTGTGTTCAACTAAGTAAATATTTCTATGGTGATAGTATACACAATACAATGGCCATTATTTAATGTTAATACAAGTACCATATGGGAGGTCTTATCGTGCTGGAGCCCCGAAGCATAATAAAAGCAGATAGGAATAGATAGGCAGGGGTGGGTCCTGTCCTGAGGTAGGCTTGATAAGACATCTGCTCTTGCAAACGTTGTCCATTGGAGTATTTATGCAATCGTGTATCTCCTGGGGGATCTTGCAGACCAGATCAGATGGCTGCGAGCTCCATTTTTCCTTCTATTCACTTGGTGACCTTGGATAAGTCTCTCTCCTGATGGTTTAGACATCTAGACCTGGCTATTTCAATTCGTGGGTCCTCTGCACACCTCTCAAGAGAGTAATGAAGATTAATTAGCACCTGGCAGGATGCCTGAGTTCTATATTTAGCACAAAGAAACAAGGAAGGGAGGTGCTGATAGAATGTCTCATTATTTTAAGCGCTGCAATATATAAAAGGGAGGGAATTCTTGCATTTTTCATTTACAACTGGAAATTGGAGAAAATTTGAAGTTTCCTGAGATTAGGAAAGCAGTTGTGTAAAGAACAAAGCCTGTTAGGAAATGTACTTGGCTGCAAACATTGTCAGCTTGCTTTTCACTCGGTAGGGACAGCTATGATTATAAAGGTCGGAACGATTCCCTCCCGACAAAGGGCAAGTGAGGAAGGCAGATCTCCCAGTGTTGTGAAAAGGAACTTTTTAAACTTTTCACAGAAGCATTAACACCCTAATCTGCCTTTTGTTGTTGTTGTTTTGTTTTAACCTAAAAGCATTCCTATATTTATTGCAATAGAATATTCATCGCTCAGTTATATTAGCTGCCATTACTTTTGGAACTCCCCAGGATTCCGTAAGAATATTCTGTTTTCAACCTCATCCTTGTGTGTGTGTGTGTGTGTGCATGCGTGTGTGTGTGTGTGTGTGTGTCCTAGTGAAAGATACCAAGAGTGAAGAGCTCTTTACTCGCATTTCACATTTCCGGTGTAGAAAATCCTTCCACAGGCTGTCATAATACCCCAGACCTCCTAGATGGCCACTGTCTGCTGTCCCCTGTTAAAGACAAACAAACCATCTCCAAGAGGCTTTTTGTCCAAGTACAGAGCCCAGCACAGAGCTGGGGCCCAGAACGAAGCAGGCCCTTGGCTGTCTGCGTCCAGCTCCTCTCATCTGTGAATTAGAGACTCGGTCCAGGGGTGAGAACATTTCTGTATCATTAGGCAGGTCCTGGTGAAGGCTCAGGGCCCCCGCTATTCTTTCTTTTCCTTCTGGAAAGCGGCTCCTGACTATCTTACCAGTCAACTTGGCGGAAAATGTCACATCATTGTGTCATTTACTGTCGGGGAGAAAATGACATAGGTGAGAGGAGAAAGTGCCTGAAAGATGTTTAAGGAAAGAGGTTTGAATCCCCAAATCTGTTGTCCAGCATGACAAGGCTGAGTCACTGGGGTCACTGAAATCCCACGAGCGACACGTTGTCAAGCATATTTTCAGTGGCCGCTAGGGAACGGCCACCGGTTAGATGGCACAGGGTGCGAGGTTGGGAATGGACTGGTGTAGCTAAGAGGGCAGAGGACTAAATGGACCCACTGCTCCCTCTGCTGCCCTGGCTTAAGTGGGCAGGTTGCCAGGTTCCAGCCCCTGCCCTAGAGGCATCTCCCTAGCACCCCCAGAACCTGAAATTAGGACACTCGCCTCACCAGATGCACGGAAACAGCCCGCCCAGATCAGGAGTGGGGCTCCTTTAAGCCTCTGTGGGAGATGTGTGTGCACATGTGCTCACACACTTGTGGCCTGCCCACTGAGTCACAGAATGCAGGGGAGGGGGCTGGCAGCCCAGGGTATGAACAGTAGAGGCTGAACAAAGCAAACCGGTCTGTTGCTGATTTCTGCTCTGCTCTGCTTTCTTGACCCAACAGCCGAGCATGTTTCTTATTATTCTGTGGATTTGTTTTGCACTGACGGGTGGGAAAAGGCTGGTGAAGCAATAATCATGTCAGTGAAAGCCGTGACTCGCTGGTGTCCTCTACCAATTTCCCACAGTCTTTGCTGGTGCCTCGGGGCCCTTCAGGGTTTAGAGTTACAACTTTCAGTAAATATTCTTAGACTGACACTCGCCCAGTGAAACAGCATCAGATCTGGCCTGGAAACCCTCCACAAAGCCAGGACCGTCCAAAAGAAGGAACACAGCGGTAACAGCACCGTGTACTGCACGGCTAGCACGAGGCCCTCACTACCCTAAGCACTTGCGATTATTCCCTGATTAAATGCCCCCTTGCAAGAGGAGGTAACTGCTATCATTATCCACTTTTGCTAAATGGAGAAACTGAGGCACAGAGTGGCTAAGAGGCCTGCCAAGGTCACACAACTAGTAAACAGAGGGACTGGAACTCAGACCTAGACAGTTGAGCCTCAGCGTCACAAAGCACTACCTCTTCTTGGGAAAAAGGACAGATTTGGGAATCACTATTTCATGCTAACCTTAACGTCACTCACTGAAGACAGGAAACACTTGTTAAATAAAAGCCAGAGACCCTTCTTTTACCCATCGAGAGGGTTGCAAGTGACAAATGTGCCATCGTATGTCCCCATACGATTGTCATACGTGAGTTCGTGGTACAGCTATCTTATATCAAAAGAGCTGAGTAGCTAGAGCAGTGGAAAAGCTGCGAGCAGAGACATTAACTGTGTTTTGTCTATTAGATGCCATTACTGACCTAGTGTAAGTGAAACCTCCTATTTCCCAAACAGTTTTTCTAATCATAGCATCAAGTTTCCCTGAGCCATGCAGTCTCCATTTTTCATCCCCAGTGACTACTCCGGGGTGGGACACAGGTGGCTGGAGTCTACGTGACTTAGAACTTAGTGACCCACGTGACACAGCTTTGCCCTTGTGAGTTCCGAATTCCCACCACCTGTGTCACCATCTTCTCCATCCTCTGGTAGAAGAGGGAAACAAGGTAAGTCTGAGACGGAAGGGGCATGATAGTCTCTCGAGTATCGTCATGAATAAAATGTTTACGGGACACACAATACGGGGCATCTGGAGACAGATAACAGCAGAGGAAAACCAAGCAGAGGACCCATTATGAAGCGAAAGACACTGCATGGACACTTTCTGGTGTTTTGATATTTTTACCCAGATTTCCTGTGGTCTCTTTGTCCCAAAAGAATACATATTTTGAGGATCTTTCTTTTTGTGTCGGTAATAAGGTTTAATTAACTCTTAATGATAATAAATGTATTCTAGAACAATAATATACTAAGCAGATTCCAAATCTTAGGCAGCAAGTAAATACTGTAGTGCTAAGTGATCAGCTTTGGGAGGTCTAATCAGGGGAGATTTCTGTGACGAGGAAGCCACTTTCCCTAAATCCTTCTTGCTGTTTAATAGCAATGTTCTTAAATTATTAAAAAAAATTATGAATCGTGTCATTTTTCAGCTCCAGCCACATTTCGTCTTCAATTAGAGAAAATAAGAAGTCCATCTGTGTACTAGTGGGGGAGAAATAAATGGCCATGAACTTTCCCAAGGAAGTTAGTGACAAACCTTAGCCACAACTGTACTCCAGAAAAATACCACATACCAGAAAAAACAAGGATAGAGAGAGAGAAATCTTTTGGAGTCAACCTAATTTTTCATTAATCCATGCTATGTATGATATATTTACAAAATCAAGTAATATATAGCCATGAAAAAAGAATATTTAAAAGACATAACATATGGCCTATTTCACTGGAAACTATGAAATGGTGAAATCACAAGATATAAGACAAAAAGTACAACATTAGTCCATTGTTTAAAAAAAGCAAAAGTGTGTGTGTGGTCAGGTTTTCAGTATGTGCAATATGCTGGGATATATGAAAAGAAACACAGACTCAGGAATCATGTGCAAGGAAGAATATTGAAACTTTTTTGATGTTAAGGCTGCATTTTTTTAGTTTTGTCTCTCCACTTACACATATTGCATAAACTTGAGACAATAAGACGCGAGATCCTCAAAGGTGTTGATAAAAGGATGGCTCTATTTTACCATTATAATTAATTCTGAGCCTCTTGTCCTATGCTCATCTCCACTTAACTGTTCTTATCCTGACCTTTTAATAAGATGGACAGTTTAGTCTTTTAAGGTTATTTTTTTATGCTGCTATGCATAAGTAAGCTTCATAAGCCAATCCTAGTCATTAGCACTTAACACTCTGCTTTCTCTTTCAAGGTTGTTTGTATGATTAATCAGCACAGTGTGTTTTCTTATTTCCTGGCTTATGTATTTCTATTCTGCTGCAGTGCCTGAGACCCACAGGCTGCCAGAGCAACTTAGCCCAACTATTTCTTGAATATGAACAGGCCTAGGACATGATGTAAGAAAGAGTGAGAATTACACCAAGTATCAAGACCAAGCCACTGAAGTTGAGCAGCTCCAATTCCAGCAACTGAGAAACACTGGTAGCAGTAACAACAGTTTGAAAACAGTAGACGAGCAACCATCTCAACTACTAGAGGAATCCATACTTCACCAACTTCTCACAAAATGCCCATTTGTTTTATTCTTGTTAAAGTGTCCCCAGCTGGAAAATATCTCACAAATAGAACCCATGAGCTTATATATCATTAATCAATATAAATGCTCAGAAAGCAGGGATGTGGCTATATTTTCCCATGATCATGAATTCTTAACTAAAACCTAATCTACCCCTTAAATAGCCAGCTTAGCTAAGTTTCTCTTCTTGTCCACCAATGTATCATGCGTAGCCACCTAAACACTGTGTTTTATTTTGCAGGTGAGGAAACTGGAGGAGAGGAAAGACCTGCATCTTGTCCTCTTCCGCCTTAAGTCCGTGTTGGGTCACAGAACAGCTGTCTGAGGTGGACTCCAGCAGTGGGACCCTTCCAGGAGAGCTGGACATTAGGGTTCCATCCTGAATGTGGGCTCTCAAAATGGAGCTGACTCTCTCACTCAGGAGTTGAGCACACCAGGCTTAAGGTTTGCCGCCAATGGCTTCTGCCTCTTGCATGTGCGATGGTAATCAGCATCTTGTTGCCTTGGAGACTGTCAGACCTGGTATCTCTGTTTATCTGAAGAACATTTGGTGGTTTCTGAAAACAGGTGTGGCCTCGTTGAGCACAGCATAGCCACAATTTTTTTTTGAAATTGCTTTGACTCTGGAAGCTTTTAGCAACTTTCCAAATGTCACTCAGCCTCCCTTAGGGGCTATTAGTCAAAGTCACTATTAAACTAGTCCTTTGCCTGTTTTTCTCTATATTTCAAGAGATGTAATACTAGGAAGATAAAAGCTTACCAAGGCAGAGCAATGGGGCGTGAGCTGCGGCTCACACATTGACGCTGAGGTCTGGCTCTCTAGCCCGGCGGTGTGGCTTTAAGATAAATTACATGAAGAAAACTGATTCTCACTTGGTAAATTCCAGTGGGTTGCAAGCCAATCACCAACTACCATAAAGATGACCTTCTGGTATCGAGCTCATGACCAGTAAAGATACTGACAGTGCTTTAGTACTGGGTCAGATTAAGCAAGAAAAATGAATCAGGCCCAGGAAACTATGCCAAAAATATGGACTGTGAATAGCATTCAAAAGAGTGATTATCTGGTGAAAATCAGTGAATATCCAGAGCTGCAGAAGTTGTATATACTTTGGGAGAGAATAAATATTTTCAGAAAGATAAGAGTTCTGACTTTAACTCCTGAGCAACTAACAAGTAAGTACACAAGCACAGTCTTCAAGGCTCCAGAGGCCAGCGCCAGGGTCAGAAAGGTAGACTGTTTTAGCGTAAAGAGGGGAAAGAATCTGACTCCATGAGTCAAGACATTCCAACAGGAGGCTAGCTGGCAACGGTCTGGCTGGAACAGCTCCCTCAGGACAACGGCAATGCACAGACCAGGAGCCCACGCAGACAACTACTCCTCAGCCCACCGCTGCAGAGGTTCTGTAGGAGGAGAGCTTGGGTGGGACCTCTCCAGTCCTTCTCTAAAGCGAGATGCTATCTGTTAACTAATTGCCAGTCATTTTCTTAGGTTTTGTCTCAGGCTCTCATCGCTGTGTCACTTAAATTTAGGTTTCTCTTCTCCCTAACTGTTAGATGATCAGACAGATTCACATCTTTAAATCAGCCGTCAGCAGGAGTAGTGATGGAGGACAGACACCTTCCTGACTCGCAGTCTGATTAATTAGTGTCCCAGAGCCTTGGCTTAAGATAATCAAGGAGACCATGAAGCCCGACAGGGTCAGGTCGGAGTGTTAGTTAATACCCTGTGAAATCAACCAGGTCCCCATCAGTACTTGCTTCCTTGAAGAAAAAAACGTAATTTCTGTTCATTTTCCATGGCATTTGGGTTTGAGGATGGTTTGATCTTTAGTGTTTTCTTATTTTGCTCTGTTTTGCTTTTATTCTTTGTTTTGCTGTATTGTTCAGCCTGGAAATGAATCACGATAAACAATTAGATGCCCAACCTACCTTCATCTCTCTTATTGGTGATAATTGAAAGCATACGATATGGAGCAGGGGGTGTGGCTCAGCGGTAGAGCTCACACCTAGCATGCGCAAGGCCCTGGGTCCAATGTTGAGTGCTACAAATAAAAAAATAAATAAACATTAAAGTGTAGGGTCTGAAACTAAATTTTTATCTTAGCTGAGCCCCTATTATACTGTGTATGTTCAAGCACCACGACTGACTTTTACATCAGCCCATTTTCTCAGTTTTAGCACTCTTCGGCAAGTCTAGAGGAACCTAACATCTATGAAAGTTGAAGCAACTTTCATGTCTTTGCCAGAGTTCTTTAGCTTTCCCCAACTGTATCTTGTGGTCAGTGTAAGAGAAAAAGTCCATTTTGCGCTCTTAACGTTAGACAGCTTTTTTTTTGTTTTTTTTGTTTTTGTTTTTGTTTTTTTTTTTTTGTACCAGGGATCGAACTCACGACCTTGCACTTGCCAGGCAGGCGCTTAAGCCACTGAGCTAAATCTCCAGCCCCTAGACAGTTTTTCTCAGAAGCAATATTTCTGCATCTTCCAATACATTCTGCAGAAACACAAAAGATGCACGAGATCCATGCTGTTGATCTCACCCCAGCTATGAAACAACAAGCGATGAACACCCGGGAAACAATGATTTTCTCGAAGTCTTAACTCTAGGTCGGCATAAGATGACCAAACAGACAAGTAGCAGGAACCATGGGGTTTTATTAAACAAAGCTGACAATTGTGGTTATAAACCTGGAAATTCTCTGTGGAGGGCACAGAGGATCCTTCGTGTTCGTCAATTGTGGGAATTCGGCATCCCCATCATCCCTTTTGCTGTAAGAGAAAACTGTGCATAGATCTCCATCCAAGGCCAAGCCTCAAAAAGAAAACTCCTCCAGGAGAAGCAACCAAAAGTTTCACAAAATGAGGTTTAGCAGAGCATCTCACAGGCTTGTGGAAAATAAAATGTGTGACCACACCACTTATTATCTCTGCCAATAAATATTTTCTTGTCTGATTCAAGCCTCTTCTGCATAACATTGAGTCTGCAAGCTTTGTTTTCTTTAAGCAGAATCAAAGAAGATAAGCAGCCACAAAGCTTCACCCTGTTTTCAAAGGTGCCATTGAAATGTTACACTTCTTAATTGTGGCGAGAAGACACACCCCGAGGGGGCCAAGGGCTCCACCCTCACAGAGAAACCAAGTACATCACGGTATCTTGTACATAACAAGAAAAATGAGTTTTAACCTTTAAACTCATTTTTGGGGTGAGCAAAACTAAACCATTACACAGCTGAGCAGCTGGCTTATTTTTCCACTTTTTTCTCCTTTTATTTTGTTCCAGAAGGAACCCTGAGAATTTAAGCGCCTGTACACAAACTTTAGCGTTTCCCAGGGCTTCCTCTTGGCCCGCTTTCGGTACCTCAAGTCCACATATTTCCTCTACCAAAGCCTCATCAGGACCCTTTCTGTGGCCCCTGTGTTACTGTGGTTCCACAATTCTCTAGTGACAGCCACTAATCTTGTTGAGACATCTGAGTTTCTGATCATAAATTGTGACTTTCATTTTGGGTATCTGCTTTCTGTGTAAAAAGGAGACTCTAAAGGCACAGCTTTATGTGGACAGGAGTGATCTTTGTTGGCAAGGTTTCATGTGGAATGGCAGACTGGTAGGAGGAGAAAAAAAAGAAAAAACCTTGTTAGTTGCTGACAAAAACTGCAGTAACACTGTACCGTACAGAAAGCTGTGCATGTTGCCCTTATATGAATGGATGCCTTGCCAGGAGAAAGACAGGCAGCATTTTTACAACTCCCCAGAAAGATGGTTCACTCATAGGAAATGGGCTCTGCTTTTACACGGACACTTTTTCCTCAGCTCTCCAGCCTCTGGGTGTAAACTGCATCCTGGGTGTTCAGGCCATGTGATCAAAGTTCAGATAGCATCTTGCACACAGAGGTCGCTAATTTTCCTCCACGTTCCTTCACTCTCACGTCTGCTGAATACCACAGTGTAATTGATGGGTGATCATGGAAACCGTCTCCTTCAAAGGGAACATTAAGTTGATGGATCTCGGTAACACTGGACCACTCATTAATTTAGCTCGGTTCTTGTAAATTAACATACACTTTTGGGTCATGTACTGTGTTCAAGGCAGGAAGTTGGCCAGGAGATACGGAAAGAATGAAACATGGTCTTTGTCCCAAGAAGGTAACTACTAAAAAAAGATAAATCACTGAGTAATGAATTGAGACACATTTGTGATAGACTCAGGAATGACAGAAACTTAGAGCAGAGACATGCAGTGCAGTGTTTCAGCATCAGGAAATGTTTCCCAGAGAACGTGTTTCCAGGCTGAATCCTGAAGAAGGAGAAAGGGCACCCTATGACAATATACCGCGAGTTTGCAATGTGGCACTGATCTAACCTAAAGGCAAGAGATATCTGAGTCTATGAGAGGAACTGCAAATTTGCAACAAGGCCAGACACAGAGCAGGAGGGCAGAAAGGAAGAGATGCATTTGGAGAGAAAGTCGTTGGGAAAAGTACATTGGTTCCTATATATTTTTGGTATCATTTACAGCCAAAGACCTGGCTGCTCAGACTTACCTGAGAGCACCACTTGACTGACAAAGGTCAGAAAATTGCTTGGATGGAATTTAGAGATAACTTAAAGTGACATCAAACTTCTATGTGTAAGTACTTTGCACAACATGTAGACAGATCCTGCAGAAGCCTCTCTGGTAAGAGGTAAATAGCTCGAATGGAATGAATCCATGGCTTCAGCTCTGTCCCTCTAAGTCCAAGGGTCTATGGCATTCTCTGACCTTTCTTTGAGAAAAGGTAATTTGATGGTTTCTGCCTTCAGAGTGTTTGTATTTTAATGATGGCATTAGTAACACATTAATTTCTACATAAAATAATCTGTAGATAATCACATATAAAGTAGATTGTAACATAGATAGGAGTAGCATTGCCGTATTTGAGATTTATTTTGTCTTCTTTCTATGGCTTGAGATACAACAGAGGACAAGACACAGCCCGTACTATCCAAGAACTGACAGTAGAAAAGCAAAAACAAGAAAGCAGGTAAGGATGCTCAGTGCAATTCATATGCATAAACACATGGGTGCATACCAATTCCAGCTCACTAAGGGTGCAGGTAGAAAGCTAGGCAAGCTCAGAAATTCTAGCAGCTGCTGTCAAGGCTGCCTACAGGACACTGGGTTACAAAACAGGTGAAGATGAGCAACACAAAGTCAACTTAACAGACCATTGACTTTGTACTCTACCGTGTGCCTTCTGAGTGTGGGTCGGGGCTTCCCACTGGGTGTGGGAATGGTCCTGCTGACTCCCTTATGTATGAGGTACTGGGCGAATCAAATATTTTGAAGGCCTATCAACAGGAATCACATGGTACATTTTATTTTTTAAAAATTACTCTGCACTGTTTGATGGATGTTGCATATTTTCAGCGTGTTTGGCCAGAATAAATTGCCTTATAGTTGGCATATTTCCTGCAAATGATGCAAAAACTATGGTAACTGAGGACATTGCTTTAACTGAACCGTGTGGCAGCTGGCAAGGAAGATCCTAGGCGTTAATGAGATTCAGGTATACATCACATCCGTTTCCATAGCAGGCTGTACATGGGTCCCACTGCTCACCTCTCTTCACTGTCATGCAGGGTATAGTTACAGACCCGTCTTCTCCTCCAAACCCGTGAATTGTAACCCAACTTTCATACTGGTTTTATAAGACCAGGTCTCTATGGTCGAACTCAGCATGGTTTTAGCTGTTAACGTGGTTCTTCTACCTCAAAGAGAAAATTTTTTTCAACAAATATTTAGGAAAATAAACATCTCACCTTGTGTCTCTTTCCTAAGTATTGAGTTTTTCCTTCCTTACTGTTACTGAGCTCTTACTGTGTGCTCACTGCACGTTATACACTGGCATAGTCAGATCTTACATTGTCTCAGAGTTCCCTGGTCCCACTGGCCCTGGTGCCTTGCATTAGTTTCCCACTGGTGCCCTAACAAAATGCCCAAAATTAACTACTATAACCTCTTTTTCTTTCTCTCTCTCTTTCTTTTCCCTCTTTCTTCTCTCTCATTTTCATGAGCTGAATAAAATAACCTACAATCTGGAACCTTCCAGCTAAAGCATAGTCATTCTGAAGGGCCAGAGATGACAATTGCATCTCTTCATTCAGCATCACTCGTTGACGCCTTGCAGTCTTTGCTTGGTGTCTCCACTTCCATCAAGAGATATTTCAGTAAGGCCCTAGAGTTTCTGTGTGCTGTTCACCATTCTTGAAGGCTGGTCACCCAATAGATTGTACAGATTTCTACTTCAGTCACCAACAGTCAATCAGCTTATTGATAATCAAAAAATGTGCATCAATTTCCTTCTTCTGTGCCAAGTTTTCTGCTGCATGCAGGGCATAGTGAGGTGAATAAGACAGATGTTCCAGTATTTTGAACAGACACTATCAAGTAAGCAAACAGATGCACAAGCGAATTATAGGCACTTTTTAGGGATACTTTGATAAAGAAAATAGCAGAAGTCATAATACTGTAAGGCAAAGGAATGAAGGCTGGAGTCCAGATCACTGACATGGCTAACCTGCACTAGTCTCTCAGGAATGACAGACAAGAACTAAGGCTTGGAGCCTGTACTCTCACAGTTTGCAGTGTAACTGGGCCGACAGAGCATTACACATAAAATGGCATGAACACTGTCAGTCAATTATAAACATACATCAAAAGCAGGAACAGAGGTGCAGAAGGGAGATTTGTGGAACAGAGAGGAGAACTCAGCTCCTCTGTGAAAGGACTGTTGGAAACAGTAATGGGAGGAGGTGGAGAGAGATGAATGGATGGACACAAAGGAAGACTAGGAACTTGAGCAGAGTTTTCAGCGCTAAGGGAAAATTCCTGTCAATGGTGCATAAACCATCTGAAAATCACTTCCTAGGGATGTAGGCAAAGCCAGGTAACACTTTCCGTAGAGATGCCAAGTGTAGTTTTGAAATTCAAATTCCCTGAAACATGGGACCTTGTTTTACTTCCCACTCAAGCGATAGACCCCAGAACAGTTCTTGGGATAGAGAAGGCGATCATCAAACATTTGTTGGATGGTAAATGAATGAATGCAAAGACAGAAGGATCAACAAGGAATTGTACTGCAGCCCAGAGATAGGAATGGGCAGATCTGGTTTACCTCTGTGGAATGTGGTCGGACCAAGCAGGCTATTATCACCTGCCTTTGTCTGCCTGGGGAGCCAAGGAAACCAGGGGTGGGGATCTTAGGTGAGAGACGCAAATTGCAAATTGTGTCTGCAGACCTGAGTGGGGTCTGGGAAGCTGGGGCTTTTCCTACTATGCAGATCCTGTAACAGCTCCCATGGGCTTGCCTTAGAGCCCATAAAAATGAGAATGAGTGAAGAAACCTGGGAGTATTTCTAAAGATTCCTCTGTGCTTCCAACACCCCTCTGTTATCTTTTGCAGGTAATCTGTTTCCTTCACTGCTTTTAGAGGAATAACTCCAACCCAGTCCTAAAAGCTGATAGACCAAGCCTTTAGTTGTTGGAAGAAAAGTCTGCAGGCGGGGAACTCACAGAGCGAAATTCCTTAGATTGCATACTGATTTTTAATGAAGTTTTAGAGTAACTCATTGTCATGCTCTTTATGTAAGTAAATTGCTTTTCCTTCATTTTGCTTCAGCTGGTCTTTTAATGCTTTGGGATCTCCAGAGTTCCTGTGAACATCCTGAGAATTTCCTTTAGTATCATCCAAATCTGCTGGGGTGCTGCAGATGAAACTTGGTGAAAACAGCAAATCACGGGACACTGTGCTCCAAAGGTCAACCTTCCACTTTTCAGGGCAGGACCTTGAAGTGAGAGGAGGTAGCCGTGAAGGAACCAGAACAGGCTTTTGTCCTGTCTCAGGGATCCCCAAGGAAAAGGCTTCACTTTTCCCCAACTCCACACCCTCTCACTAGGGGAAGATATTATGGTCCGCCGTTACCCAGAGCAACTTCTCTGTAAGAGACAAGAAAGAAAACACAAATGAAATAGAGTGAAAGCATGACTTTCCATCTCAACTGTGTATCAGAACTGGAGAAACGCAAACAGACTGACATTTCAGAGCCATCTCCTGGCCTCTCCGGTCTTAGCCGGCTGGTGGAACACAGTGCAGAGCGGCAGGCAGCTTGGGATGAGGTGCAGTGAGCATGGTGTCAGGTGTCAACTGCAGAGCCCTTGAACCCTGAGGGTGGATCCACTCATTATGGCCAGGGATCAAACTGGTTACAGGAACTTGAACAGAAAGCCCATGAGCAGAGGTGAGACTGAGCCAGCTGAGCTGGCTGCAGGAATCAAAGGGTCCTCCTGTGGGAAAGACCAATGATTTGACAAACACTGGCTTAACCCCTCATCTCCAGAGTAGCTGAATGACTCTGTTTAATGATTGTTTGGGAAAAGGAGGTTAAAACCCCAGTAGAAATGATCCTCTGGTCCCTGCACTCAGCCAGCACTGGGTTTTGTGGAAAGCGACAGTAACTTTCATGTCTTGGGCAGACTGAGGTTAGAAGTTCAACACAGCCTCTCGGGGGAGATCAGAAATGTCTCCCTTTCCTTTGATCTCATGGGTCTCCAGCCTCCTCCCCCCCAGTGCTATAAAATGCCCCTAACTTTCCCTCTTGGTTTTCCAAATCCCTGGGGACTTTTCTATCATTTTTGAGCCTTTTAAATCAAAATTGAGCTTTTTGGAACGGTTTGATTAAAGACCTTCCCAAGGAAAGCAAGAGGTAAACTGAGTCTATGGCAATCACCAGGATTTCTGCTTACAATGGATCCCTGAGTTCCAGGCTCTTTTTAACTCATTTTCCCACTGGAACAAAATTGGTATTTTCCTCTTCCCAGAGAGGACCTCACAGGACTTGCAGAGTGAGTCTTCCATTTTGTATCCTGAAAGGAGCATCCTAAGAGCCTGGGTTTTCAAGTAAAATCACTGCAGCTAGAAGATACATAATCTGGAGATACACACATTCAGCTTATGAAAACTAACAAGTAATTGATACAGAACGAGCTTAAGGCTCCCACACAGATGGGCACCCCAGGAAAGCCCAGGAAGCTCAGGAGATGTCCTCTGCACACCTATTTCCAGCTGGGGCTTTTCCTGTATCGGGTGAGGTTTGGGACTGGCTGTCACCCAAGATAACCAATGACCAAGAGAATCCAGTGAGGATTCTTCCTGCTTTATTTGGTCCAGGGACAACTTAGCAGGCAGAACTTCAAGGACGCTCCTATAATTAGTTCTGTGGCTTGTGCTATACCAGAACTACTCAACATTACTTCAGTTAAAAAGACCCAGACTTACAGCACCAGAGCATTTGTGAGCCTCAGAGGGGGCAACTTATCTAGAGTCTCCAGATTAATGGGGACAACACCAAGCTAGGAAGGAGCAGGGGCCAGACCACATGAGCTTCTGTGTCACACTGCCAAGATCTGAATGTGAGCTCCAACTCTACTGAGCCTGACTTGAGGTAAGGGACCTGATAACTATGATTTGTTTAATTTGCTTCTTTACCAAATGGCAATATTATTAGCATCTGTGTTGTAAATTTATTGTAACGGTTCCGTATGTTTAGGAAAGAGTTTAGCCATAGCTTCACTTCAATGAATTTTGGTCATCACTACCACCATATTTTACCAATAAGACTTCTTATCTAGGACAGATTCTATAATCAAGTTACTAAGAACTCAAGTGCATTCTTTGGAGTTTATTTTCAATCAATGGACAATGTCAAGGGAACTCAATAAAAGTCTTTTAAAATCACTGTCTTTTATCCTATTAGATTATCCTTTATCAAGTTTCTTACAATGGATTGGGTTGTGCTATTCAATGTGACCTGTTCAAACCAAATATAAATATATACTATTTAAGTTCAGTCATGAATGTGCATTTAACAATAGGGATATATTCTGAGAAATGTACCAGTAGGCAATTTCAGTTGTACAAACACCAAACACCACAGCATGTACTAGCAAACCAAGATGGTGACAGTATCACTTGGTATAATCTTTTTTTAAAATTTTTGATTTTAAAGAGAATAAAACAAAAGAAAACAGAACAAAGCAAATCAGAACACAACAACACAAGCAACACAGCACTTCACAACAAGACAATCGGATATCAACAGTCGCTACAGTAATGTCTCTTTTCTTTGAAACAGTTGAGCCTACCTTCAATACCTACAATAATATAAAACATATCAAAATAGTATACAACCATTCAAGAGAATGAAAGTATTACAGGACATTCAAAACCAAATAAATGATGATGAGCAATGGCTACTGTAATATCTCATTTTCCTTAAAAAATTTGTTTATACTATCATAAATATTAAAATCCAATAAGACACAACATGACAGAACCAATGGAAACAGAAGAACAAAAGCATGGTAGGATTTCACAACAAGATGATATTAAATCAACAATGGCTGCCATGATGTCTTGTTTTCTTCAAATTAGCTGTTCATACCATCACACATAATAAACAAAATAAAACCATGCCAACCAATGAATTAAAACATTGTAAGACTTCAAAGCAATATAATGGGGAACCATGATTACCATAAAATTTGACATACTCTTACCATTTCTTACACTAGGGAGACTATACGATATTTATACATGTGAGTTTGATTTATTTCACTTATGGATATGGTCTCAAGTTTCATCCATTTATTTATAAATATCTCAATGTGATCATTCTTTATAGATGAATGTATAAAATTTGATATGTATAGCTGTATAAAAATGCCACATCTTCACTTGGTATAATCTTATGGAACCACGGTGGCATACACAGTATACTACGGACCAAAACACCCTTGTGCAGGTCAAGATTGTATATATTTATCATTGCAAATATTTAATTAATGCTCATCATATAGAATACAAAACTCAAGAGCCCAGGTTTATTTGTTTACGCATGAGTATATCAACAAAGTTTAGTCCTAGCTTGTATATCGCTTAAAATAAAGAGCAAAGTTACTGAAGACTATGCTTTTCATGGAATATTGCCAATGTGAAGGTCTTTAACCAACTCTCACCTTCTGAGTCAAAAGGAAATTATCATCCATTTCTAAAACTTGATTTCCTGCTTTGTTAGCATTCTCTATTACTCTTTACCTCTCAATTTACTGTTTAGCACTTCTCAGTATTTAATATAGACTCTATTAAATTTGCTATTAGAGTCTTCCACCTGTCTCTCATAGGCGAATATTAGCTTCACAAGGAAAAAAATATTGACCTTTTTCTTCACAACTGTATTCACAGTTCTAGAACAAATCTTAGACCACTTTAAGAACTTAGTAAGTTTTATCAGTGCCACACTATAAAATCCACTAGCTATAATGTTAATATCTCCTAAACAAAATTATTCTTATCAACATAAAGACGGGTTTTTCTGATATGATGAGTTTCTAGATCAGCAATAGCCAGGGGTCGCAGGAAGCTACTGAGTGCTAAAATGAGATGTACTGTAAGTATAAGAATTTCAAAAGTCGGTATAGAAAGAATGCAAAATATCCCATGCAAATTTTATGTGGATTATATATTTAACATTTTGGAAATATTGTATTAAACACAACATATTATTAAAATAATTTAAACTGTCTCTTTTTACTTTTTATGAGGTTATTAGAAATATAAAATGATGTATATACCTTGCATTGTATTTCTAGTGGTGAGTTCCTATTCTAGAATATAATTTTCCAGGGCTTTTAAAATGGTTTTTGTGGAAAACTATTTTGATTTGATACAAATCAAAACACAGAGTGCTGTCTTTTAATCCTCTTTGGAAAGATTTTACATTATTTGCATATAAGAAAGGAGGATTTTAAAAAAATAAATTCCCTTTTGCATGCAGTTTTTAATCTCTTTCCTTTCCAGGCATGAAACAAATTTTGGTGGAACAAGAGTGTATTAGGATCTCTGCACTCGAGTCATATAAAAGATTGTGTACTTGTCTGTGATACAACCCTGGGTTTGGTTGCACTCACAGAGGGAACAGACTTGCTTGTCTTCAGGTTTGTATGACTCTTGTCATGAATCAAAGTTCCATTCCTCCTGAATGATACATGCAGATTCTTTAGGGATGCTATCTCCATTTTCCAATCTGGATTACAGTGTGTCATTTTTGATGGTTAATAAGATTTAAAGATAGTGAGACTTTGAGCCTGTCCTTGGAATCACACTTAAACAAGGATGACACATGAGGAGTTAATTTCACAGCATGTGGTAAACCTGACTCTATCATAAGGAGAATTAGATGTGCCCAAAACAGAGGCCAGTGCGTTAGTGGTGTGTGTTTGTGTGGGTGCATGCGTGCATATGGCTTGGGGCAGGATTACGGGACTGTCAAATCTTTGCTTAAGGAGCAATGTTATTGAGCACTTAACGGTTAGATCCTCTTGTCCATCACCAGCTTATGATGGCAGATATCAGGACTTTCACTGTAACTGTTCCTGATTCACATGTGCTCCTAAGGAGTAATCACATTATAGAGATAAGGTAGCTACACTGAAAATTTTCTGCATTTCTTTACTTTCTAAGAAATTCATCCACAAAAAAACAAAAATTAAAACCACTGTCTTCCTTGAGCCTGATGGCATGATTAGATTCATTTTGTTCAACCTCACATCCCAGCTTGTCTGCAGGATCTTTCTCTGCCTCTAAAGTCCAGCAAGCTGGGGGCATGACCCTGCCTGCAGGGCTGCCCGCCCACCTTTGGAAGGAGTAGAGGACCTTTTATTTCTCAACATGGGTGGCAGGTGCCCGAATATTACCCATTGCATTGAAAATGTTTGAAATCCCCTTCAATTCAGAAGCAGCTTCTGGATGCCATTACAGACATAGCATTTGTTAGGGAATTTCAGCTGCTATCCAAACCACAGATCAATGACAGGATTCAAGGGAAAGGGGTGCAAGTTGTTCTAAACTTAACGGCTTAATCACATACGATTTTCAGAAAGAAAACCATTACGCTTACAATAACTTACCTAAGTTTTCAAGCTATGTCCTTGGTTTATACTCAACTTTCAATACTGTAACATGTGATCAAAATTATTTTACATCTACCATGAGGTCATCATTAAATAAATAATTCATCATGTGGTTCAGGAACCCTATGGTATTATATAACCAATTCAAAAATTTCATTGTAACTTAGAATACAAGTACCACTTTTATCTAATTTAAAAAAACTATAACCCATCATAGTTCTCTAATTACCATGCCTGCCAGGAGACCCAACTGTATTAATGTTCAAATTAGCTGACCACATCTACCCACTCCACTTTGTCTCCCAAATAGTACTCCAAAGATCTCTATTGTAAGTTGCTTTTCCCAAAATCTGTTTAATAGCCACAGATGTTAGAAAAGACATCTACAATTCCACTACCCAGTCTACAATTCCAAGAGATCCAACAACAAATGTTTGTATTTCTTGCATTCAACTTTTCTAAACTTATGTGACCCCAGAATTCTGCCTTTGCCTAACACCTATTACCTCAGAACAGGCAAATTTGGCCACTGGCTCGTTAAATTCTCCCCTTTTTCTAGAGATTCCTCTTGCTTGTCCCATGTGTCTACCTTTGAAGCATATGTTATAAGATACCGATGATCCCCGCACATGCATGCTTGTGTGAGCATGGCTGTACACGTACACACAGAAAATGTGTAAGTTCTACTCCGTTTTGACTTTCCCTTCTTTATGTGTGCATGGTGGCCTGTGTCTGCAAACGAGAAAGTTACCGTTTCAGGTGGCCCGTCCAGCTGGTGACCCCTGTGCTGTACTGGCAGGACTCTAGGTGAGCAAGAGCCTTCGAGGGAAAACCCTGGGCCCGTCAGGAAGTGGCGTGTGACAATGTGCTCTAGTAGCTGTTCGGTTTCCTTCTGAGTCAGGGTTGCCACAAGGGGGTCCCCAGGAATTGACACCTCTCTGAAAGACGTACCAAGGTTGATGCTGAGGTCAGGGCCAACTCTCCCTTAGTTAAGGGTTCTCTAGGGCTTTTCCCAAGTTACTAAGATTAATAGAATTCAAACCGGATTCCAGCCCAGGCCCTGCCCTCTGAATTCCCCTCTCTTCCTCATGTTAGCACTTCCTTGGAGTAGCTGGGGTTTCAACTTGGGCTTCCCTGTCCTCCACTGTGACCTGCACATCCCCAGGCTTCCTCCACAAAAGCATCATAAACACATCTCCACGGCTTCATTTCACATTTGCTCCCAGATCTTCCTTCTGAGGAGGTTGAGTTGAAAAGGTGCCTGAAGTAAAGGTCCCACGTGCCTGGGACCGCAGGAATAACACTCCTTCATGTGACAAGACGCGGAGCTCTTCTGCCCTGTGCTGGTCTTCAGAGCCTGGGGTCTGCGAGGCTGTGCTGTGCTGGTTCCCACAGAAACACTTAGCTCCGTTCAGAGGAAGGCAGGAAATTGCCAAGGTACGCCCTGACCCTGCTCCAGGCTCAGCCCACAGACCCGCGCTTACACCTGGCTTCCCCTTCAGCATCCAGCGCTGCTTTTTGGATTAAATCAGTTAAACACACACACACACACACACACACACACACACATACACACACAAATGCATGCATGCACGCACACACAAACACACACCAACATTTCTCAAACTCTGACCCACAAATCAGAATTCTCAGAAATACCCACTGTAAGATTATATTTTAATGGGAAAATTGGGGAAATCTGAATCTACAGCTTATGAATAATAAAGCTGGAAATTAACACTGGGCTTCTGTGTACACAGCCAAAGGGATTGAAAGCAGAAACTCGAACAGATTCTTGCACACAAATGTTCATTGCAGCATTACTGACAATAGCCAAAGGGTAGAAATAATTTAAATATTCACAAACATGTGAATAAATAACAAAATGTGATTTACACACACACACAC
The DNA here is from genome assembly GCA_004027295.1 of Dolichotis patagonum. Taxonomy (NCBI): domain Eukaryota; kingdom Metazoa; phylum Chordata; class Mammalia; order Rodentia; family Caviidae; genus Dolichotis; species Dolichotis patagonum. The sequence continues at coordinate 548,028 of PVJX010000009.1, read as the reverse complement.
ACACACACACACTGGGTGAAATATTACGCAGCCTCAAAAAGCAGTGAGATTCTGATAAATGCTACAAGGTGAATGAATCTGGATGACACTGTGCCAAGTGAGAAAAACAGCACACAAGAAAGCACATCTTGCATGATTCTGTTCCTATGAGGAACCGAAAGCAGTTAAATCTGTAAAGACAGAAAATACAGTGCTGGTTTCCAGTGGCCGAGAGGAAGGAAGCACGCTGAGTTACTGTTTACTGCAGACAGAATTTCCAATTGGAAGAATCGAAAAGATTCTGCTGGGTGACGGTGATATTCGCATAAACATATTTGCTGCCACTCAGCAGCACACTTTTAAATGGCTAAAATAGAAAATTTTATAACGCATATTGTTGACAGCAATTTTTATAAATCGGAGAAATGAGATATGGGTAAAAGATATACTGAAGGGCTGGGGATTTAGCTCAGCGGCATAAGCGCCCACCTTGTAAGCACATGGCCATGAGTTTGATCCCCAGTACTGATAAAAAAAAAAAGATATACCAAATTCATGATGATATCTTTACAACTATTTTGTAAATCTAAAATTATTCCTCAAAAAAAATGTTATTAAGAAAAACCCACCAGTGGACCGGTGTTTCTGCCCTCCGTGCTCAAGTCTGTCAGAATCGCTGAAGTCGGGGGAGAGTAAAAGGCCACATTTTTAATGAGGCCTCAAATCCAAGAACTACTATTTCTTTAAGATAGTCCTGTTGGTTTTCAAATTATCCTCCATCTCCAGCCTCCTGGAGTCAGGAGCAGTATGGCTGCTGTGTGGGAAGCCCTGGGTCACCGGCTTCTCATGCAAATGCTGCTTTATCCCATGCTCTGAGGAGGCTTTTGAGCTCCACACGGGCCACTGCGATTGTATGTGGCCTAGAGCTGATGGTGTTGCCAGGTGCCTGCTGGCTGGCTTCCCCACCCTCTCTCCCTGGCTCCTGCTCCCCCTCCTCTTCCACCTTGTAAAAATGGCTCCGTCCCTGGGAAATTCAGTAACCATGGACTGATTGGGTCACGACCAAGCTTATTTCTTTTTGTTTTTCCCCGGTCACTTTCAATGACCCCTTCCACAAGGGTCAGAGCCAGATCTGTAACTGAATACAAGAACAACAAGCAGGAAAAGGTGACAAGAGCATCAAGCTATAAAGCCTTCACGTCCCAATGCTACACACAATGAAAAGAAAGGAACAGGCTGCTTTGATATCTGTGGGCACAGCAGGCTGGGAAGTGCAGGCCGGGGATGGGTAGACAGGTAGAGCTGGAAGCGAAAAGCTCTAGGGTTTCTTAGCTTTGAAACTCAGCGATTGAGCCAAGTGACCTCAAATGGCCACCCTCTTCGAGAGTCGAACTTACACTTCTGATAGCTCAAATGTTTCTTGAATAAAATATCTGGCACTAGGATGACTCAATGGATGCTTCCGGAATCAAGACCACGTTTTCCTACTCCAAAAGCGAGGCGGGTAGGAGAAAGAGACACCAGTGTATCGGAGAGGCCATTCACATCAGCTGTGTTCTTTGATGTGCATGTACACGGCTTTTCATCTCCTGCCTACTCTGTTGGAAAAAACCAAAATGTGACATGCACACATGAGGTGCCCAAAGAGAATAAGGAGAATAAGGCAGTCTTGATTAGGCCCCTTGTTTTTTTCCTGTCCAGTAACTTCTGGCCCTTTATTAAAGCAAAAAAAAAAAAATCCCTCTCCTGGGGCACCTGGTGACATGGAGTCAGCCAGTTCGGTTCAGTCTCCGGGGCACTAAGACCTGAGCTCCTGAAGGTAGGAGACGCTGTGCTCCTGCTCAGGGTTGGAACTGTGAATACTCTTTATAATGTTTAGGGGTGAGTAGCCCCGCAGTAACCACTGCACAGCACCAACTTAGCATCTTTAGCCCGGGTAGGAAACAGGTCACCTGAGAGCTGACCCAGAGCCCAAAGGAAGATGGAAAAAAATAAAGGGACACAAACTATGCAGCACGTGGCTCCCGCTCGCTCCAGTGCCTTTTGTGGGATGTCTGGACATAGCAGTGTATCACACCTTAGGGAGTAGCAACCTTAGGAGCCATACCACGAGCCCAGCAGACTCTCCCCCTCCCTCTCACTGCCTTCCCTCTTGGTTACAATCAGAATATCATTCTGCTTGGTTTGTGGACCTTCGGTTCTTCCTTGTTGCCACTGGGACTGCTGAAATGGTTGTTAGATTGTTGTCATTTTTTTTTTAACTTGGGAGGATGGGTAGGGAGAATTTCAAAGTTGCTGACACAGTCCTTTCATGACTGTCCTATTTTCCCTGACTCTGAAGATCAAAGCAAAAGCTGTTTTTGTTTTTGTTTTTGTTTTTTGTGAGGTTCATACTGAGCCAATGATGTGTGGTCGAAGAGAGACCAAGCCTGGGGAGAGGTGGATGGCTGCTGCTGGTGAATCCAAGACCTCAGCACACCCTTTACTGGCAACAGGAGCAACTTGCTGGCCCGAGCAGGTGATGAGAAAACAGAACTCAGCTCACAGGCTGCAGCCTGGGCACCCCACGACACTCAGGTGGGTGTGGAGCATTCACTGGGCCTGGCTGGAGCCTCAGTCCTGCTTTGCATTTCCGACCAGAGGAGGTGGAGTGGATGAGAAGCCATATCTGACAGTGTTCCCATGTCACTTCACACATTTGCCTACAGACCTTGGGCACATTACTCAGCCTCCGCTCCCCTCCTGTGAAGCAAAGTTAGCAATACCTCTTTAGAGGAAGAGTACCAGAGAGGGTTGAGATGCTCGGCAGGAGCAGTTCTGACTTTCTCTTCCTTTGTTTGCCCTGTGATAGCTTTTGTCTTTCAGCATTTTTATGAAAAGAATTCAAATGAATAGTAGTTACATAAACAGAATAATTCCCGTGTGAAGGTACCTCTGTTTGTCTACTGTGTGTCAATGACTCATTGCAGATCCCTGAATTCTGGATGTAGTCAGTTTCTCCTTAACCATATTTCTTCATTCATTAGGGGAAAAAAACAAACAAACAAGCAAAAGGTTGCCTCCTACCCCAGTCAACACAAAATTTCACATCTTAACACAAATGATTTCCACAGGTCCCCATGCTGGGGGGCTTTGGACTCCTGATGCCAAGTACATTGTCAGGCACTGTCAGTTGAGTTTACTGAGTATGGCTTTCATAGTAAGGATTGGTCCCAGATAACCCCCGCCCACAACCTGACCATGAGCTAATCCTCTCCGGATGAAGAATTTCTTTTCTCTCTTGAGTCACAAAGGATCATCCTATGTGCCAGCAGAAGGGGAAAAGCCTATCAGAAATGCTACCACGTGCGCTGCCCCCAGCTGGCTTCAGGGCCAGCAACCTCTCTGGCTTTCCTTTGAGTCCTGACAGCTGAGTGGCCTTTGTGAGCACAGCAGGTGTCAGGGTCATTTTCAGAGCAGAGAGGTGAGCTGAGAAAATACGTGGAAAGGCCTCAGTACCCAACATGGCCCCATGTAGAACAGCACAGGCCAAGGACAATTTCCCTTACTGTAGTTATTAGTGGGGCGGGAGGGGGTGGGATAACAAGGATGGAAACTAAAGCCTCAATCAGTCGATGAAGGAAGGAAGCTGAGTTCTAGAGAGGGAACTTTTCTAGACCCACTTCTGAGCCTGAAACGCATCTGCAGACCCCTCTGGAAACCCTCCAGCGCCTCTCTGTCCTGGGGCCACGCCCCTGAGGTGGGGCGCAGGGGGCAGCGCTGGCGCCCCTCACCTCGCTGCTGCTCGGAGCACCTGCATTGCACAGAGGGCTCACGGCCCTGCTGTTTGATCTTATCAGCCTGTCAGGGAGGTGAAGTGCATGCGTCAAGCGCGCGCTTCGTGCCTGTTCATCATTGTGGTTGCCCCCAAGTGGAGCCGGCAAGGTAACACTTGAAGTCCTTTTTGCAGAGAACTGCACAAACACCAGCAGCTGGGGGCAGCTCAGCGGTTCCACTGCAGTTTGAGAAAACACCCACAGAGCGGTAAGGCAGCTCCAGAGACACCACAAAGCACACAGTGACACTGACGCACGCACGACACACACTCCACAGCAGTCTAAGCCAGAGCCCCCACAGGCTACAGGAAGTGCCCCTGTGCCAGCCAAGAAGATGAGCGGAGACGAGGCAGCGATGGTGGCGCGGCAGAGCCAGGGGAGACAGAGGCGTTCTTTGGTCTGTGGATGCCACATGCTCGGAGGAAAGAAAAGGACGACAAAAACCTTGATCGTTCTCACTGCTTGAAACTGAGGGTTTCTACTTTGAAAAACTAAAAGCCGTTTCTTACTGAAGGCAAAGGTGAAAGGAGCCAGAAAGCCCAAATTACGGCCCTTTCGAAGACAAAGACACTTTCAATCTGCTAAGCAGTGGAGCCAACAGGAAGGGATGGATGATAATTGGTAGAATCATTCTTGTGTAAAATAAAAAAAAATTTTTTTTTGGCTTATTTGTCTGTTTCTTCTCAAAACAGAGTGGCAACTTTTGGTTTAAGCGTCTAAACCACTTAAATTTCCACCAGTTACCACTGTTGATCATCAATTTGACAAACAAAGTGCAGAAGCGAATGAAACTGACCTGGCACATCCAGCAGAGGAAACAGATGTTAAAGTAGACACTGGAAGACACAGGGACAAATTATAATTAGCGTTCAGGAGGGAGCGAGCATCAAGTTATGAGAGGTACTCATTTCTATCTCGAATTTGAGTCCATTCAATAAACACGTTGAAAGTATATACGTACCACCAAAGAGATATCTCTCAATGACTGAAATACAATTGCTACTTTCTAGAAGCACAAAACCTCTCCTTCACAGTGTACAAGGCATGTATTTCTATATTATGTATTTTTTTACATGTAAATGTCTTTATTTGGTAAGAAGAAAATGTTTCTTTTTTCTTCTGAAACCTTGTCCTGTCTTCTTTCCTGCTTTTACCTGCTGTTTTTACCTCTGTAAATATTTTCCCGCTTCTCTTAGTTATCATTAGCATTTTTTTCTTTTTTTTTAAATTTTATTTTAAAGGGGATACAATTAAACACAACAAAACAGAACAGAATGGGAAATAAAAAAGCATAAATTTCAAAGGTAGATAACCAGAGATCTTTACTATCTGTTATATTGTCTCATTTTCTCCCAAATGGTTGTCCTTATCTTTGCATATGGGGAGTTCATACTAAATAACATAGCCAATCTTTTTGCAAGATGTGTAGTTAACTGGCTCCCACTTGCTGAGCAGGGGGGAGGGAGAGGGGGGACACGGAACAGGGGACAGCATGACATGAGATGGCTGATTCTCAGCCCGCCCTGGCAGGATCACAGCCGCCCCCCAGAGATGGGAAGAGTTCCTTGTTCTCCCGGCACCCCAAGTCAACCACATGGTGCAGGTCCTGAGGCGCCAGGGTCTCTCCCCTGAAGGCCCCCTAAAGTCCACCACACTCACCTGCTATTTCTTTCTGATGAATTGACCATTCCATTTCTAAAGTTCTGAAATGGCCAACAGACCACAGAAAGAATTCTCTTTAGGCTCCTGTTTGAAACCAGCAGCTATAGCAATCTGCTGTCCTTGCTTCAGGGCCATTATATTATGTATTTTTATTAGCACATTTACAGAGACCAGGATTATGTTTGCAGTGAGGAGTCTGAACTCGGAGACAACACATTCAATTCTTTTTGTCCCTTTCCTCCCACCATCCCTCCCCACTTTCTCCGACTCTTCATCCCCTTTGCATTTGAAAAAGCTCTAGTGCCATTTTTTGTGATTCTTGGCTTTTTCTTTTTTTTTTTTTATCTCTTTTCACTTTCTTCCCTCTCACCCTCATCTCTTTTTCTGTTTCCTATTTGAAGAAGATCCTCTCACTTCCTATTATCTATCCTTTGCTTTTAATTATATTTTGGCTTTCTCACATAGGAGGAACCGTGCAGTACTTAACCTTGTGTGTCCAAGTTACTTCATTTAACGCTATGGTCTCCGCGTATGTCCTTTCACCCACAGAGACCTCAAGCTGATCCTTCTTTGAGACGGAGTAGTACTTCATATAAACTCTACATTTTCTCTATTTATCTGCTGATGGGCATCTTGGCTGTCTCCAAGATTTAGCTATTATAATTCATGCACAGAAGCACAAAATCTCTTAAAGGAAATCAACTATGTTGATACCTTACTAGTCTGTGAGTATACAGAGACTCATCATTGCATTATTTTGAAAACTTTTTTTCTAGAAAAGGATATGAGCAGGTTTCATGTTATATACATACATCTTCCCATCTTCTAGATCTATGAGATTCCTTGCAAGTGAGTTTAGAAAACACAAAAGACATTGCTGTGAATCCGGTAGAAATCCTCCAGCCATGGGCACAGTTCCCTAGAGCTGTCCTCCTCAAACCTGACCACACACAAATCACTTGAGAATTTTGCGGAAACACAGGCTACGGTTCAGTTAGTCTGGAGTGGGCCTGGAAGGTCAGCATTTTTTGTAACATTTGCAGATGACAAGCAAGTTCATGACGTGCAGTCTGACTAGCAGTGTCCTGGAGAAGGAATCAAATGGTACAAAGTCATGTCCAATCAGCAATCTTCTACAGAAGATAAATTTTCTGCACATCAGCCATGAAGTTGGCTTCTACAAAGCCAGAGCTGTCCCTTCCCTTAAAAAAATATCAGCAGTGCAAAGTTATTTGGCATCAATGGACCTGTTTTGCATCCAGTGGAATCCACGGGAGGCAGGAATCAGCCCAGACAGCCACGGCAGTGCTGCGGGTTTTGAGATTCACACTGGCTTTGCTCAGTGGCTTCCTCGCGGGGGACGGCAGCAATTTGTATGGATGTAAGTTTGTGCAGCAGAGGTTGCTCGGGAGCTCAACACAGAGCTCTCAGACCCTGTAGGGAGCAGACAGCAGCCCTAGGACACACAGCATTTGCCTTTCTGTCCGACTCACCTGCCGTGCTCCAGAATGTCCTGCAGGCTGCCTGAGCTGCCACAGGCAAGCCGATGCCCATGGCCGTCCACAGTGGCATTCATCACCGAAATGAAATCTGACACCACAATTGTCGTTTTATTGAGAGGCTGCTAAAAGTCATTTAACCTTTCCACTGGCTGGGCTGATAATTCCCACTGCCACTGCTCCCAGTGAGGATGCCATCCTGAGCTTCTCCAGAACGGGACTCCAGTCACAGGGGCACGCGGACCCGCAGGCAGGTCTCGCCTTGTCCCGTGAGAAGCTGGTTTCACACTTCACGCGAATGGAATTTCCACACTCACTCCGGTTCGAAGCCAGCACCTTGATTTCCTCCCCATTCAGAGTGTGAAGAGCATCAAAGGCCCAGATAAATGATGAAAGGAGATAATATTCCGTGCACAGATGACGCCTTGTCTCCACTGTCTGACATCTGTCAGGGACATAACTGGTATGTCTCCCAGGCCAGCAATAGTTTCACACCACCAGTGTGTGTGTTTGTCCTGTTGGGAATTAACCCTGTCACTTTCTCTAATTCTCTACTGGGAAGAAACAACCATTGCCAGGGATTTGTCATTGGTGATACAATCATGTGCCCTTGATATTTTGATATTTAATTGTAATATTTAATACTCCCTGAACGAGGGACAATCCTGAGGGTTCAGGGAAGGCTGCACATAAGGAAAAAAGGCGCAATTGTTTCTCCTGCTCTAACTCCAAGTAAATTACAGTGTACAATATTTGAACTGATTTAATCCAAATCTTGGGAACAGGGAGACCCAAGCAGAGATTTGAGAGATTGTCCGAGTATAGCGCTTCTAGAGATGCACTTGCTCACTCACACTGCAAGCACTTGGTGAATGTTGGCCACGGGCAGCCACGATTACAGATGCTTCCCATCGTTTCAGTAAGAAACACTCTGCACGGTGGTCGGGTCAGCTAGGAACCACTGTAGGAGATGCAAAATGTGAAAGGGAGACTGCAGCAACACCCGGAGAGAGGAGAGCTGGGCGCTGACCCCAGCTCCAAGCTGAGCAGGCTGGGAGAACTGGAGCTGGACTGAGAAGGCTCTAACATCTTCTTTGGTGGGTCCTTCAGAAAGCTGATGTTTTATGACTTCATGTGGTAAAAACCATCTCATCTTTAAGGCCATTATGTCTCTCCCATCCTTTCTCTTGCAAATGATAGCTGTGGGAATCCAGCAGGTGGGACCTGCAGGTGATACGTGGTATGAATGTCATCACCAGCTCCCCAGAATACATTCTGTCTGTCGCTATTATTCAACCCAAAGGGCAGGTCTAGAGAGCTCTGTAATGTCTACAGAGGGCATACTCTGTCTGCTTTAAGAAAATTAAAACTAACAAGAAGACCAGGGCGGAAACAAATTACACCCTCAATTAATTTTCCTCTGGGTCAAAGCAAGTTGGAAAATGTGTCATAATTATACTGCCTTGATTTTGAAGTTTAACAGAATCTTTGGTCAAATTTTGTCTACTCTATCTCATTTAACTGCCATAATAATCCTGTGATGGAAGTTATTTCCTTCAAACTATAGTTAAGGAAGCTGAGTCTGAGAGAGTTAAATGACTTTCCAAATACAGGTGTTCCTTGGTTAATGACTGAGTCACATTCTTGCTACTATAAATTGCTCACTGTTGCATAAATTGAGAAATTGTGTATAGCATGTACACTACAAGAGTCAGAACAACAAAATCATCAAAGAAAACTCAATGACTTTACATTACTGTTATTTGTATAACTGTTACATGCAGCACCATATTATTTAACAGAACGTAAAATTATAGTACAATGCTGGACGTGCTGTACAATCAGCAGATATTCCAGTACCATATAAACAAGGTGTACTCTACAAAAAAAGACACCAAGGCTCTATAAACAAGATGTATAGAAGTGCATAAAAGAAAAGATGAGCCATCAGTCCAGGTGGCAGATCACAAATCCAAACAGTGCACCTTGGTTGTACACCTCAACAGTCACCAAACAGATTGGTCACTGAAGGAGGAAGATCTGTATTGTATTTCTTGTACATAGTAGAAACAGAATTTAAGTCCAGACCTGACTATTGTTATTCAAACAGAGATTTCTGCCTGAGCTTATTTACATGCAAAATATGTACTGAACTGGAGCTAGTAGAAGGAATTTAAGGCATGATGCATTTAAAATGTTAAACCCAGCCAGGTACGGTGGTGCACACCTGTAATCCTAACACCCTGGGAAGTCAGTGCAGGAGAATGGAAAGTTCTAGCCCAGTCAGGCAATTTAGCAATCTAGTGGGATTCTGTCTTAAAATAAAAAAAAGAAAACAAAAAAAATTTAAAGAGACTGAAGATGCAGCTCAGTGTGAAAACCCTTGGTTCAATCCCCAGTACTGCCAAAAAAAAATCTCGTCAACTGTAATTTTCAAACGTACAGCACATTCCCCTGTAGTATGGGCTGAGAGAGAAACGTTCTCACTCCAGAATGGAACGCTGACGAAGTGAGCAGTAAGCCCTTCCCCAGTGAGTTATCACTCTCGGATTCCTGTTATTGCCCCCTAAAGGCTTTGTGCTTGTGAGGCAGTTGTGCACCAGAGGGTGTCCCGTCACCTGGCCTGGGTCAGGGCTGGTGTCGGTGCTTCCCCCGGAGGGGACACCCTTTCTGGAATCTTGACAGGAAACACACTCCCCCCCCCCCACCACCCGCATTGCCTTCTGAGGAGCCATAGACGATGAAGCTGTTTCCTGTCATTCTGTGCAGGACAGAGAGTCCCTGAACCCTCGGTGCACTATCAGCAGGGTGGCCAGCAGTTGGACCCCTGCCCCTTGCGGGGAGCCAGCAGCCAGGACCAAGCCCTTTGGCACCTCCTTGTCTTGGTTGCAAGCAGGCAAACCTGCCACCTTCCTGTTTTATCTACGCAGGCTGTTTGTTTCCTTTGACGTGGATTCTTACACTCAGGGTGGGAGGGATTTCTCGAAAAACAACATTGTTGTATGTGGCCCATGCCCTGCCCCCTGCCCCTGCCACCCCTTTCTCTTTCCCTTTCAAGGCTCCAGGAATTGCTAAATGGCACATCCTGAACACCCAGCACTCTTCAGCTAAAAATACCAGAAAGTGTGCTTATCTCTGTGGATGCTTCCTCCCTAGGGCCCTTACAGACGTCCTCATCCCATTTATCCTTAAAAACTCCCTATGACATAGGATGTGGACAAAGAATGCCACCCCAGAAAGGTAAGGAAGGCCCCCAGAGGAAAGGTGGAGACTCCGCTTGAGGGCCTGCAGACAAATTCAGGTCTCTAACTTCTCACATGAAAATTCCATTGTCTGCCACATAGAGAATGTTCTGCTCAGGCAGATAGGGCAGTGTGGGCCTCTAACCCCCCCCCCCCGCACTCTGGGAGGCTGAGGCAGGAGGATTACAAATTCAGGACCAGCCTGAGCAACTCAGTCACTTAGAAAGACATTGTTCCAAAATAATGAATAAATAGGGCTTGGAGATGTAGCTGAGTGCAAAGGTCCTGGGTTCAATCCCAAGTACCAGGAAAACCAAACCAAACCAAAACAAAACAAACCACTCTGTGCTTCCCCTTCAGCTCTATGAGTCAATATGAAACAAATATAAAACCAAGACTCTTGATGCGTAGGAAAAGACCAAGTTTCCATGGATTCAGAACCCCTTAGGCTACTTCTGGATACCTTTGCTTTTGTCATATCTTTAAAAATCAGAGATCCTCCAGCCTTTACTCCTCTCTAAACTGTTCTCCACACCCTCTCTACTGGCCTCAGCCGAACCACAGCCTTTCACACTCCCCTCTGTAAACCAGCAGTAGGTGTCTCTCCCCATGGCCTCTTGTCGTAGTTGAATATCTAGTAACCACTTCACTACCTTCCAGAATGTGTACGTTAATTTGTTACACACACTTCAAAACTGTGTTCCAAACAGAACACACTGCTTTTTCCCCTGTTTTACATACTCTCCTATGTTTTCTATCTCAAGACTCAGAAATAATGATACACTTCCCAAACCCAGGACTCACGGTGGATTCCATTCCCTCTTTTCATTCCCTGAAAATTGTCTTGGTTAAGTGTCATACAGATGCTCCTCCAGATGCCCTTCTGCCCACCTCACATTCATGCCCAGGAAGAACGACTCAAGTAAGACACACAGCAGAGCTCTCTGGCCAGCCAGTGGGTCCTGGGAAGAGGCTGAGAGAAGGCAGGAGAGCAAGGATGCCACACATCGGACCCTCTGTCTCCCTGTGGGTCACTGTGGACTGACTACATTCTGCATACAAGGCTGGGTCCGTGAGGCACCCCTTCCCACACAGGCCCCCCTCTGAGTCCTGGAAACAGTTCTTTCCTGCAGGCCAGAAAAGCAGAAGCTCCTTACACTGCCACCCCCAGGGCATCAGCCAATCCTCACCGCATTTCTTAACTGACACCCAGAGGCTATACATAATTTTATACTAAACTTATAGCATCCAGCTCTAGTGGGGCTCCAACACTTTCCTGATGGTACCCAAGTCCACATAATCACTTCCATCTTTTCCATACGATTCAGATGTTCTATTTTAAGCCTTCAATATGTCTGACCTTACTGCTGAGTTACTCTCGCATGTGTCACCCTGTGGTCTCCTAGCCCTCTCCATCTTGTCAAAGTGCCATCTAAAATGATTATGTGATTACATCAACCATGTAGAAGCCTGTCAAAGTTCCCAGTGCCCTTCAACAGATCATTTACTTCTCTGTCAGCTTCTGAACTTTCCTATCTCTGTTTCTATGATATCCTCAATGAATATCTCTATTATATAGACGGGTATTGAATGGGAATTTGGATCCTAAGACAAATAGTGGTATCTGCCTTCACAGTATTATTTTCCATAAAGGTGTGATTCGTCCTGCAAGAGTCCTCCTTACATGGTGATAGGCACACAAATGCTCAGGACAGTACAGTACTGTCCACCTGTGCGAGCTGTGGTCAGCCGTGAAAGGCTGCTCTGAGATGCAAAATAAAGACTAAGCCAGCTTTCCTGGATTCAGTTCCTGATTTCTCCACTGCTCCTGGAACCTTAAGTGATTTACTTTATATCGTATGCCTCAATTTTATAAAACACCTAAAGTGCTACCCCGTAGATGTTGTTACAGTAAAGTTAGCTCTCAATTTCTTAGCTGTTTCTGAGTTCACCACCATCACCCTTGTGTTTAGCTCACGTTTTCATGAAAACAGAGCTTTACCTGGAAACCTTCTAATAGCAAAAAGCACTACACCACCTAGCATCAGTGACCCCGGAAACATCACTGCAGTTACGGTACGGACTTGAAGTAGCCTCTGTGGATAGCATTCTCCAAGAACAACCTCTGCGTTAGCTTCTTTGCCCTTCGGCAGCTTGTCAAAAGCCGGGGAAACAATGCATTTATAAGAACACATCAAATGCCTCTGTGCATCATTTCAGCAACTCCTTTACCATCTTTGTGAAGGCCAAAATACTTCCTTCTCTCCTTCTTTTTCTTGTAGAAGAGACTCTTGCATTTCTCTCAAAGAGTCATAGAGAAATCTCAATTGGGAATTTCAAAACAATTTTACCAAAGCAAAATCGTAAATATCTATTTTTGATGATTATAATATACAAACTTACCAAAATTTTTAAAAATCAAAAAAAGAAAATTACTGTCCCAACCTTCTGAAAGAAAATCATCCATTAGTATTTCACAACATTTTTCCCAGTGTGTTTTAGACACATATTTTTAAATTTGAGAATATATTCCATGTACAATTTTTATAGCCTCGATTTTTTTCATTTTGTCAGATAATAGTCACTGATTAAATTATGACTAGAAGCAATGTAATGATGCCATTAATTTAGCTTAATCAGTGCCATTTTGAAATTCCATGATTTATTCATGCCAGTAATGTAAATTGACATCTCTTGTTTTTTGTATAAAACTATGATCAACTTCTTTGATTAAAAAAGTTTTCTCAAGTTTTCAGGAAAATTCCTAGAAATACAATTGTTGACATCTTAATGTTTTAAATACACTTGAATATACTTGATTATGCTCACATATACTTTAATACCTTCCTGTTTGTATGTTTACCTGTAGCATACCAAGGTTTTAGTTAGAAATAGCATGTCTGTAGGGCTGGGGGTTTAGCTCAGTGGCATAAGCACCTGCCTGGCAAGCGCGAGGTCATGAGTTCAGTCCCTGGTACTAAAAAAAGAAAAAGAAATAGGGTGTCCTCAAAATTTATATTTTGTTTCATCTTTTTGCACCAAAATTAAAAATTATTGTCTATTAAAACACATTTATATGTTGCTGAACAGAGGAGATGCACTGGGAAATCTATCATTTGGTGATAGAGTTTTTAACAGCTGTTTACCAAGCTGTTTACCCAGGTAGATGGCGAAGCCTGCTGTACACGCTGTATATGGGCTTCTTATTCTCAAGTCCGTGACGAACATATCTACATCCCAAGACTGAGTCAAGGACACCGGAGTATTATACAATCAAGAAATAAAGCAAACATAGGAAATGTGCCGTGGTTGCCAGCACAGCACAGCACACTGGTTTACAAGGAACACTGTGTCTGTGAGTAGAAGGAATGCACACTAAGGTAACAGCAAATGTGTACTCTAGTAAACAAACAAGCCAGTGACACAGCCTTTATTGCTCTTACCGAGCACCGGAACTGTACACAACTGTGTGTGTGACACTGTAGGGACTGACAGTGCAGGGGGTTTGTTTGCTCTGTCACCTCCACAGGCCACACTGCTCCAGGTCACTGAAAAGCAGCTACTTTTCAGCTCCATAGTAATGTTATGGGACCCCCATCGCACACACAGCTTGTCATTGACCTTCATGGCATTACGTGGCACTGAATATAGATATAAAATAGCAAATCCATCCGTTTTCATTTCCCTCAGAGGCTCTGCGGTAGGCAGCACTGTGCTTCGGTACACACCCAGGGGCTATGTGAAGGGCCAGCTCCTCTGCCATAAAGACACACTGCGGCAGCACACAACGCCGTCTTGGTGACGCCCTGAACCAGCACCAGAGAAAGCTCCTGCAGCCCCCTGCAGCCCAGGTCACAGCCCCAGCTGGCCCCCTGCAGAGGCTGTGCATGGAAAAGGGGGGGGACAGAGAACAGGCTTTTCCCCTGTACACCAGTGAGCTTGGGAAGGGCCAACACATAGGTCACAGAGATTCAGTAGGTGGATGAGGACTGAGGGGCGTTAGTCTTAGGGTAAACACAACTATTTCCTTCACAATTATTTAACTGAAAGTACAGCTTTTTATGCTACTAACAGAGTCTCCTTCCGTGACTGCAGGAATGTGAGCGAGCACTCAGGTATTCAGCTGTGGCTTTGCAGTCGGGCAGAGCAGTTCCCAGGACTATGCTGAGCCCTAGGAAATTGCATCCGCAGGAGACACATCCACCTTCCTTCAGAAAGTTTGCATTTTAGAAAAAAAAATACAACCAATAAACGATTGTCTAATTCACTGTTTAATTATATTCATGATGAAGTACTGTAACAGAATAATCACTGACACACAGAATATTCAGTCTGGTGAGTTCACAGTTTCTGCATGAGATGTATTCATGTGCCATAAATATCTTTATACCTAGAAACCACCCTACTACTTAACACACACCTGGCAAGATTAAAAATGGCATTTGATAATAGTGTCTCTAACTTTCTTGTTCCTTGTGCAATCACATAGCTCTAAGAACAAATGGAACACAAGCCATTGCCCTTCACCCTCTCCGCATGGTGGAGTAAAAGATGAATCTCCCACACACACTCAACAGATAATGACTGGGTGAAGACAGGAAGGAAGGGTAGTTCACTCTAAAATCTTACTATCGTTAAGTTTAGCATATCCTGGGTACTGCGTTAGCTTTCCAGCGCTGTGAGAAAGTGCCCAAGGAAATGAACAGTTTCAGAGATTTCAATCCATGACCATTGGGCCTAAAGTAAGGCAGCACATCAAAGTGGGGGGGTGTGGCCGAGGAAAAGTGCTCAGTTCCTGGCAACCAACAATCATAAAGAGGAGGGGACTAGGGACAAAACGTAGCCCCACAGTCGTGACCTCATGAGCCCACTACCTTCAACTATGCTGCGCCTCTTGCGTTTCCATCACCTCCCGGTACTGCCATGAAATGCTGGCTCCATCAGAGGATTACCGCACTGACGAAGCCAGAGCCCTGTGGGCCAATCACCTTTCCAAGCCCTGCCTCTGAACACCTGAGACTTCTGTGGGACATTTTAGATCTAAGTCATAGCGTATCCTCGGTTGCAAACCCTCTGTGGCAAGAAGAAATCAAGCCTAATGATTGTAAGTGACCTAGGCGATTCCCAGATAGTCATGAAGGGTCTAGGAATCACCCCACGACGTCATCCAAGAATCATCCGACTCCTTCAGGTAGTATTACATGCAGTCACTCCTCACCTGGTTAATCACCAAGGAATTAGTTAAACTAGAAAGTGCCAAAGAATCTGCCTTTGGTTTACTGTCTTTACCACGGCTCTTCAAATGTTTGTTCTCGTTTGCAAGAATACCTTCTGGACATAAAGATGCATCTCCCCAGGGCTTGTGAAGGATGCTGTCCAGATCTGTTCTTCCCCATCTCCATACAGATGCAGGGAGTTGGAATCAAAGCTCAGCTCTGGAGGCGTTGCCTGATTCCCCGCTCATCCTTCGTCCCCACACACCCACCAGACTCCTCAAGCCTCCTTTGCTATCTATTGGATTGCAAGGGTGAACACACAACAAACGCGTGATCCAGCAACCCATTCTCCACATGGGGAGAAAGCGCACCCTCAAACCCCTGACTGGCTTCTGGTAAGGAGAGGAAAAGGAGATCTCTGACACGTAGAGTCTGAGGAGAAATTCCTGAAGGAACAATGGGGCATACTGTGGGCTGTTCACAGACTCCGCTGCCTGCTGTTGGGGCTACTGAGTCACCTGGCAATGCACACTGTCCAATGTGCAGCCCTCCCAGCTCTTCAGCAGGCCCCCGCCCGCCTGGCAATTGTCGCTGATGGAGTTGTCCCGGCCCACTCCACCCTCTGCACCCGCTGCCTGCCATCATCATCTCCCCTATTGTTCGCTGGGCCTGGCCCTGACCTCTGTGTATTTATAAAAGCCACTTCCCGCTGCATCATTGTGTGCTCTGTGGCCATCAGCTCCCCACATTTCCTGACAATAGGGTGGGGGGATTGTTAACAACCCAAGTCCAGCTCCCAGCTTCCTCCATGTCCTGTTTACTGCACTTCAAGCATCTCTCTACATCCACCCACTCCCATGTAGCTGTCTCAGCATGCCCTGCAGCAAGAAAAGGCATAGTCTAGTCTCGTGGTCCGTTTACAGTAAAGCAGCCCAAAGAACAAGGGCGGAACGACTACAATGAACCGGAACCTTGGAAGGAGCCTTTATTCTCGGGATTAAACTGCTGGGGTTCCAGTCCAAAACCAGAGACGCTGCACTTGGACAGGCGCATGTGCGCGTGCACCGCCCCAGCCCCCACCCTCGTCCCCACCCCCACACCCAAAAGCTTCCCATCTGCTTCTCCATAGGTGATTTTACCTCTTAAATTCTGGGGATTGAGGGCATCTACCACTTAGCATAAGACTGTCTCCAGCTATGTGTGTTTAATTCTACACACTGGTAAATATAAAAAACAATAGATTTGTACATCTGTGACTGTAATCTTTCTACTGTTCAGCTCTTTCCTGTTTTCAAACTTCATTTAACACTTTTCACACAGAAGATGAGAGAACCGAGGCTTAGAAGGGTTAATAAACACAGTCAAGGTGATGAGACAGTAGCTAAGCCCAGTTCCTACTTAAAAATATTAGAGTTCGAAGCAAGGGTTATTTACTGTATTTTGAGTTTGCCAATGTCATTTCTTTTTTCTTTGCTTTAGCTTTCCCTATCTCCCTTCTTCTCTGTTTCTGCTTTTTTATTTTCTCGGGATCATAACAGAGTAGAGTACATGCACCAAAAGCATGAACCCTGCTTGGAAAAATCACTGCTAGGCCCTCAAGGCTCACTCTGATAGGAAACTTTCAAGGTTCCGTCCACCAAGATGAGGTCCTTGTTAATCAGGCAGCAGCCCAGGTTGGCTGTTTGTGACAATTTATCTCACTGTCGGGAAGTGAGATTTGGGTTACCCTGTATTATTTATTATTGTAATTGGAGATCTGCCTCTGTCAGAAAGTGACTGGAGCCACCAACATATCGGACAATACAGCCTCCATCCCTGGACTGTTTGGTTTGGCGAAGCCATAATTTTCTTTCCTAGCATCTGGGTACCAACAGCCAGACTCTTCTCCCTGGGGCCCACATACGGATTCACCCTGTCCCTGAACATGAAGAATTCACATTTCCCTGGGCACCCAATCTGAGTCTGCATGTGTTTGGCCCACGCTATGTCACCCTCCCAGACCAACAGTCCCCGCCCTGCCCTCTCCCCTACTGAGCATCCTATTTCATTCCTGGCCCAGCAGCTGCTCCGGACTGTGGAGCTCCCATGAGGCAATGGGCCAGCCTCAGTGACAGGGTGGGTAATGCACAGGCCAGCCAGCAGATCAGAGGGCATCTGTCCCTAGGTTTGCACTTCCATAGGTGAGGAGGTCAGTAACTGTGATCACCCGATGGAATTAGTTCCCAGAGCTGATGGGCAAGATAATGCACATTAGCCAAAGGTGCCCTCTTTGATTTTATGCTACAGGCGGAAAGGCTTGCCTGGAGAATCTGAACTCACCACTGACTTTCTCTGAAGAGATCACTGCCATCAGGTGATCATGCTTATCAGCACCACAGTCACCCTGCGACTCCAAATGTGAGGGCTGCAAGAGACCAGATGAAACCGTTTATATATGAGGACACAGGTTCCCATGGGGATCCCAGGAAGTTCCCAGGGGGCTCAAGTGGCTTGCTGGAGTTTGTGGCTAACTCCCCTGTCCACACCAGTGACTCCTTCACTCTTTTCCACCTCAGCTGGAGGGATCACTGGAGTAAGAGGGAGACACTGGAAGTATAAGCTAAAGACATAGGGATAGTCAGTTACTCAGATTAGCTTCCAAAGACCAGAATGCCAGCAACAAGCTCCTCACCCATGAGTCTCACCCTTACCTACAGGTAGCAGCAGAAAGGGTAGACCCCAAAAGCCAGTCCTGGAGAATAGGGCCCTATCTACTATTGTCTCTAACATGCTCCATATCAAGCTAAAATCATAGAACCAAAAACATATAAAAGAGAAAAAAATAACATGCCAATAAGATAGCATCAGCACCAAATACTCTTTGATAAACTCATGCGCACAGATTTGTGTAGTCAAACAAACACTGCTGAGTGCAAAGTAGGTAGGTACAATCCCTAACACAAGCATGCTTCCGTCACTCATGGAAGACACGTATTGAGGCTCACTCTACCCTTAGTCATAACATACTGTGTTCCAGACACCAGGCTAGATGACAGGAAAATTCATCCGAAGAATAATCACAGGGGCCCTACAGTGCTGTGGGGCTAACAGACACAATAAAACCAGTACAGCCCGATGTGAGAACATATAAAAATATACATGCATGCACAAAAAGATAAAATGGGCTTGGCATAGACCAGGGGAATATTAAAAATATCTTTGCAAGGAGATATTATCAGAGATGAGGGTCAATAGTGACAAATCCTGGAGTGTAGGCTAGGAATTAGGAAGCTTAACAGACAGGAAACAGCACTGGGGCAGAGGAAAGAGGCGTGTGGGGCATTCAGAAACCCATGCAAAGCGCAGCATACCTGGAGCAGGAGGCAAGCACTCATCTCAGGGGCTCACAAGTGGCCTTGGGGGCCACATCAAAGAGCATGGCTTTACCCGGGAGATACTAGAGAGTTATTACAGAACGAGAAAAGCCAGTGGCAGGATTAGGCTTGAGAGAAGTGTTCTTGTTCTCAAGGGAACAGTGAGTGGAAGGGGGTGAGACTGGTGGTACAGGAGCTCTGGACCCACCCCGACGGCTCTTTCCATTTCATGGGTGTCCAGCTGGTATCAGAGCTGAACTCCTCACTTCATACAGTCTACATGAGCACTTCCCATGTTGATATTCATGATTAGCTACAGGTTCCCAGAAACTGTTCCAGACACTACAGGCACCTTGGAGCACAATCTGACAGAATCACGGTCCTTGATCAGTTGCATTCTTACAGAGAAAGACACACGCTAATCATATCAGAGTTTCCAGGACGGATAGGTGCTATGCACTGACATTTCAATATTCTATTTTCCCAACATTATGTGGAAAGCAAAAATTCTAACTAAATCCTCAGTGCATTATCTAGTCACATACACTTCATGATAGGAGAGCAGAGTTGGAGCTACTGAGTCAGTAAAGAAAGGGTGGGAAAGATAGGGAGGTTGAATTCTGGAGGATCCTACCACCAGGAGCTATGAAACACGATGTTTAATCTTATGTTATTGACTGTGGTTCAGTTAACTGTGCAATTTTAGAATGCGGAAGAATCTAATATGAGTCTAAGGATTTTTTAAAGACACAAGCTATCTGTTTACTCATTCTTTTGCTCATTCATTCATTCATTAATTCACTCAGAGAATTTCCTCAATCTTGGGCACTGTGCTCAGTCTTTAAGAATGGAGATAAATACATAGCTCCTACCCTTAATTCCCCTCATGAAAAAGAGAGAAATCAGACAAACAGAACATTAGAGAGAAACAGGATAGATGCCCTGGAAATAGTTGATGCATAGTGAGTATTTGCTGTATGTCAGATGGGGATGTTAAGGGTAAGGTGACACTTAACAATCAAAAGACAGTGGTTTGTTACTATTGACATTAAGTGAGTCAAAGAGAGAATGACAACCAATAGTCTAGGAAGAGCCTCTGGGTGCTACAAAGTGTGTAAAGACACAAGAGGAAGAGAGCACAAGTCAGGTTTGGAAAACCAGGCAGATATTTAGACTGGACAGAAATGCAGGATGTAAAAAAAAAAAAAAAAAAAAAAAAGAAATGCAGGATGAGTGTTGCTTACCTCAAAATGCATAGGGCAAGAAGTGTTTCACATTTTAGATTTTGGAATATTTGCATATGTATAATGAGTATCTTGAAGATAGGGACTAAGTGTAACCATAAGATATTTTCTATACACTGCGTACATGTAACCTGAAGGTGATTTTATGTAATTTTTTAGAGCACTTGTGTTTTGGGCATGTGCTCTACCACTTAGCTACATCCCCACTGTGCAGATCGCCTGCACCATGACTACATCCAACCACATGGACACATAGAATGTTCCAGTCATGAAAAGATGCTTGATGAGCTTCAGATTTGTACAGGAGGAACACAATTCCTTTGTCATGAAAGGGCATACCCAGGTGCAGAGGAAGGTTGCTTATTTCTTATCGGGAGTTTTGTTTTATAAGCCAAACTTAGCAGCCAAGTGAGAGGGAGCCTCTGACAGCAGTCTTCTCTGTTGTCTTCACTGATACTCATGCAACACAAGATATTTTGATATTTAAGTTTGGAATTGCCCTCGAAACCTAAAACAGAGGCCCCAAATATCCTTACTATTGGTTCATCTCTATTCTTTCAGGTATGAGTCTGATTTCTGGAGATAGTCTAAATTTCCGTTAAATCCAGTATAAACAATACTAAGAAAGATTTTGTCCCACAAACAATTTTTGGCCAGCAGAAGAACAATAAATTGCAACCATAAGTTTAAAAATTGTTTTCTATGGACTAGGTACAATATACACAACATGTTTTTTCTCCTTTATGAAATTCTATGAGTTTATGTGTCTGATTTGTTTATTATGTTCTCAAGTAGCACCCATTTACCTATGAACGCCTCAAGTTTACTAGTCCATTGTGTATAAATACCACATTTTCCTTTTCCATCCTTGTGTTGATTATTACATACAATGCTTCCAAAATCCAGCTATTACCAATTGGGTGGCTATAATCATGAACATGAATGTATCCCAGTAAAATGATGGGATAGCTGGGCCAAATGGAATTTCTACTTTTAGTTTTTTGAAAAATCGACACACTGATTTCCAAAGTGGCTGTACTAGTTTACATTCTCATCAACAATGCAGTAGAGCTTGATTTTTTCCCACAACCTGGCCAGCATTTGTTACTGTTAGATTTGTTGATGATTTTTTTCTGGGCTAAAATGGTATCTCAGTGTAGTTTTAATTTGCATTTTTCTGATGGCCAGAGATATTGAATACTTTTTTATATGCTTATTGGCCATTTGTATTTTTTCTTCTAAAAAGTGTTGATTCATTTTGATTGCCTTCTTTTTTATTGTGGATTTTTTTTTTAATTTTGGGACTTTAAATTCACACAAGTTCAAATATTGCATATCTTCTCTTACATAAGAAATACAAATAAAAATCAAAATAGGAGAGAGATCAATAGGAAATAGGGAGAAGTTCATATACATCCTCAAATTATAAATTTCTTTGTTTTAAAAATATATTAATGCATATCCTAATTAGTTTTACTTATACTACTAATTTATCATAGTTCATTGAATGGAAAGATTTGTATTATTATGTTTGCTTATCTTTTTGGTGTTTGTCTTTTATTTTGCATAACTACTGTGGCGATAATGATGCACAAAATAATAACTATTGTATTCACTTATTTATGAAATTTTGAGCTTTTTCATAAAATACAAAAATTAATAAAAGTGTTTCCTGAAACATTAAAAAAATTCTATGAGGTAATTAAGATTATTTTTCTTTTTACTTTTGCTGAGGGAAAAAAGCTCTAAGAGGTTAAAAAAACTAAGGAACTATTCTCAGGTCATGTAAAGATTCTAAATTAAAACCTAGCTCTGAAATCAGGACGTGAGTTTTCAACAACGTCATTCTATTCATTTCCAAGACTCTGAAACAATAATACATGAGTGACATTGCCAGCAGTACAATTTTATAACCTTCCCAGAACTTAGCATCATAAATCCTGAGACTCTTTATCTTAACGCAGTAAACACATGGTATATATTTTACAGAAATGTGGCTTATAGACAAAGCTGTCAATCAACACTTGACTGTATGAAAAGGTGCTTAACTGCACTAATCACTAGGAAAATACAAATTAACCACCGTCAGATAGCAACTCATTCCTCTGCAGCTGACTGTTATTAAAAAGACAAGCACTAACCAGTGCTGGTAAGGATATGGAGAAAAAGAAACCCCTATACCCTGTTGGAAGGAAAGTAGGTCAGTGCAACCACTATAAACTCATTATGAGGCTTTCATTATAAGATAAACAAAGGAACACCATTTGACCCAGCAATCTCACTTTTGAATACATATTCAAAGGTAACAGAATCAGTATCACAGAGAGATATCTACACTCCTGTGATATCTGCAGCACTATTCATAATAGACAAGATATCAAAGCAACTCCAGTGTCTATCAAAGGGTGAATGTGGATAAATAAATTATGGCCCCAGATGCTTAGAAGCTGAGACAGAGGATTGCTTGAATATGGGAATTAGAGGTCAGCGTCACAGTGAGAGCTCATAGCAAAAATAATTAAGGTGTATATGTATAACAGAATATTATTCACTTATGAAAAGGAAGAAAATCCTGCCTTTTACAACAACAAAGATGAAGCTGGAGTGTGTCCGACAGAAAAAGACAAGAACTATATGCTCTCACTTATATGTGGAATCTAAAGAAAGTTGAATTTATAGAAACCAAGAACAGAATAAAAATGGTGGCTACCAGGTGGTAGGATAAAGGGGAACTGAGAAGATATTGGCCAAAGAGCACAAACATTCAGTGATAAGAGAAACAAATTTTGAGAAATCAGTGATGATTACAGCAACTCTGTCCTGTATAGATGAAATTTATTAAGACAGCACATTTGGAATAGTCTCAACATACACACAAATAATTAAAGGCAAGTTTATAGTGTATGAATGAAAGACAGGTTCATTAGCTGATCTGTGATAGTTATTTCAAAATATGTATATATACCAAAACATCATGGTACACCTAGGTAATATATCCAGCACCTGTGAGCTGACCTCAACAAATCTAGAAATAGAAAAAAAAATAATCTGTTAAATTGCTTTTGCCAAATTTGTATAATGATTAATAAATTGAATATTTATTTATTAATTATTATTTATGGTTTACTTTTGGAGCTTAAGCAAACATTTTTTCTGATCTCAAATATCACCTACACATGTGACCCATAGAGACAGCATTGCCATCACACCTTGCCTGTGGTTTTTTCCCGGAGGGTGTCCCAGAAAGATTTACAACCCCACAGTCGGACTAAGCATGTGATCTCCCCAAATGAAGATTGTACATTGAAAAACAACCTTTGGCTTCATGATTTAAAAGCTTCAAAAAGCAGAGGAAATGCAGCAGTGAGGTCCTGGTGATCACCACGGCCGAGTTTCTTAGGTCTTCGCTCTGTGGGCTGCAGCCCTGTCCAGTGCCTTCTTTCAGTTGACCCAGAAGTCCTTCGAAGGCAAGCAGAACTCACTGATCATTCTGAATTACTATGGTCAGGGCATCGCAGACCCATCTGCTGATGTCACTTCAGTCTTTTCTTTTTTTTTTTTTTTGTACCGGGGATCGAACTCACAACCTCATGCTTGCAAAGCAGGCACTTAAGCCACTGAGCTAAATCCCCGGCCCCACTTCAGTCTTTTCAGTTTTAAGATGTTACATTTTATCCCTGCATGTATATTTTTGGGAGCCTGTATCGTAGCTTTGTTTATTTTGCTTTTGAAAATGGTGAGATTTCCCTAAACACTAGAAAGAATGTGAGAAGGAAAGAGAACACCGGAAGAGAAACAAAACTTCAGACAGAAGAGTGTAGGAAGGAAGTGGAAACAGAGGCCAGCTGAATTCCGCTCTCCCACTTTCAACCTGAGACTGCCAGGAGTCCCTGAGGGCATAGGTCCTCCAGCAGGAACCAGAGTGCAGATTTCCATATCAAAGAAGCAAAACTGACTGCAGAGGGCCCCAGCCAGAGAAGCTGAGGAACAAGTGAAGGTAGGCTCTGTGGCACAGGTTAAGACACAACACGAAGCTCTAGCGGCTGGGACCTCATTTTTCTCACCCTCGTTTAACAATTCATCCAGTAACCAGCCCGCCAAGCCACCCACTTCTGTACTTTCATTTACTCCCTTTAATAAATATGCTCTGGTATACTGAGCACAGCTGAAAAAAAAAATGTCAGAAAACATAGCTTTGTTCTACCCATCAGGTCCCCAAAGGAAAACCAGTGGTCTCCAGGGCCACCAGGAGGTGAACACCTGCCCTCTGGAATTCAGACACACAGGAAGGTGGAAACACAGGGAGGATTCATTTCCTGAACTTAGAAACCTCCCAAAATCTGTCTTCACTTCAACCAAGCAGAACCCACTCAACCAGGAATTACAGGAACTAGGACAGAGGTGGGAAATAGGATAAGTGCAAGAGAGTCTGTATTTGAGAACAGCGCTGGGGTCTCCTCTCCCATGGGCTGAGGGTGTGTGCAGTGCTGGGATGTAAGGTTAGCAAGCCATGCATAGCTTATGGGGATAACCTGATCCATCAAATGGCTTTCTCCTCTGGGCGTCACAACGATGCTTCTAAATGGCCTCCGTAACCATGCAAAAACGGGTGGAGCGTTCTCCCAGTCAACCCCAGGAAGTTCCCAATCCAAAGCCATTCCTTAGGCTGGAGCTGTGCAAATAATTAGTCTCACACTTGCCCATAATCCTCCAGGCTGGAAGCCCAGATTCCGAGTCCAGGTGGGACCCTCAGGCTGTACTCTAGTGGCTCCGACATTGCCATAGAAACCGAAGGCTTTATTTGTTTTACTAAAATGGACAAAACAATGGACGGTTGTCCTTCAGACAATAAGATCACGTCATCGCAGCCCTCTATGCCCCAGGTGACAAGTCCAGCCCGCCACATGCAGTGTTCTGGAGGAGGTGGCTCAGCAGGCTGCCCGGGCCCATCTGTCTGATGCTCTGACTGTGTCACCATGCAGCTGAAGCCGCCCTTGCAGATGTTTCCTGAGCTGAGTCCCAGCAAGGCAGACAGGAGAGCTTTTTTGGCAGCAGGAGGTCAGGAGGCAAGTCTTGAATACAGCCAGGCCCTCCGCGGCACAGAAAGAAATGCCCTGTAATAAGGGAGACTTAAAAAATAATTGCTGTTGTGCTAATTAATAAAAGAACTTAGAGACTGAAAAAAAAAGTAGCATTTGATGGCTGACAGCAAATAGTACCATACTCGGGAGGGACTCTGAAAAGATCTGGAAATACACAGAATGTGTGGTCTCCTGTGCTTCTTCATCCATGACTCAGATTCCTACCTCACCCTCTCAGGCAGATTCTTCCATTCATTCCAGTTCCCAGAAACCCCTCCTTTCACATTCGTAATAGCAAAATCAGAGTGATTACTAATGTCTACGGAGTCTCCACTTGGTGTCGTCAATTATTCTAAGGTTAAATAAGTTGTCTAAAGTTGTACAAACCCTGGATTTGAACCTAGACATCATCACTTGCAGGTTACTTGTTACCTTATACTTTATTTGTTATCACCTACTAACTAATGCATTTTTTCTTTCCTTTATTTTAATTCACTAAATATTCATGGGAAATATTTGGCTAGACAGTGTGAGAATTTAAAATGTATACTCAAGGTACTAATATTTTAAACGATTGTGTGGACCATAGATATCCCTACTCTAAATAATGGTTACCAGACAGGTCTAGCATAGGTCATCATGAGGCATACAATATTTCAATTAGAATTTGAGGAAAATAAAACCCAAATGGTTAGAGTTACTTGTCTCATTGCTGAGACAGAATAAGCAACACCCACAAATTAGGGTTTATTTAGCCCACAGCTTGTAAAGGTTTCAGTCCATCATCAACTGGCTCCAAGGCAAGATGGTGTGGCAGAGTATAAACCCTTCATGGCAACCAGAGGGTAAAAAAGCAAGCAAGGGACCACAGCAGCCTCTTTCTGCCCCTTTTATCTCATCCAGGCTACTCAGCGTGGGCAGCACTCATGCCCTTAATCCTGGTGCCCTTGAGCTAGCACTGCACCATGAATCAATCCCAACATCACACACTCCAGACCCAACCACCTCTGAAAAAGCTCCACCTGTGACTGCATGAAACTTTGGGGGAACAGCTAGGCACAAGCCATAACACATTGCTACATTCCAGTGTAACCCAACAGTAGAGAACAGTTTTCTAGACTGGTAAGTACATGTGTAAAAATTGCAAGTGATATGAACAAAGCTAGTACATTACAGCCAAAAAAGGAAGATGATTTAGATTCGGGTTTGTCTTTGGGCAAAGAATACTGCATGAAGTTATCTGAGCAAGAGCTGAATACAGAAAGACCAGTCCGCAGTGCACAGGCTGATTAAAGTGGAAATGGGAGAAGAAACAGGGAACCAGGAAGTGATAGCCACAGAGCAGACGAAAGATGACCAGTGCAACCGAAAAGAGATGTCAGGAGAAACACAGAGAGGACACGGCATGGAAGGGTCAGTTAGAATTCTAGGTGTAATGTCCATGAAGAAGGATGGTGCTACAGGGAACTGGTGAACCCTGTTCTATTATGTGAGAGAAAAATTACGAGGAACACCTGGCCAGAGGGAGAAAGAGGAGCGTTTGTGTGTAGAAAATTTGAGCTCGAGACACATGTTACGTGCATACAGCAGAGAAATGAAAATATGAAACTGCAGCTTAGGAAATTTCAAGTGTTGTGAGAGAGATTTAAGCAGCATTTGCAGAGTGGTGGAAATGAAGATGAAACTGGCAAGAAACAGAAATTGAAGCCTTTTTATAGTAGGCAGGAAAGTAACGCAGGCTTTAAATTCTCTCTAGGTATCACAGACCCCTGATTTATAGCCAATGACTTAGGCCACAGCCTGATACAGAATAGGCATATGATAAATATTTGTGTGAGAAATGAAGCCTTGTATATTTTGGAAAAATTAGCGAAGTAGTCTATTTGCACAGTTGCAAACCTTTAAATTCCACAGGACAGCATGTGAGTGAATGAACTACATTGATGTTTTATCAGAAAGTAAATCGGGTCAAATTCGGAGTTATGAAAGACTCCAGTTCACACTGACCACAGCACTAAATATAGATGAACTTCATTTTATGGCTTTTTTCTCTGAACTCTTAGCAATTCTCTGCTCTAAACTGTCATGACCTTCAAGATGGTGGACACACTGGCCCCCCCATCTCCACCCCTCATCTGTGAAATGGGGACCGAATTCTCAGCACCAACCCTGCAAGGAAGGAAACATCTTTTCACACTTGTGGCAGGAGAATGTTAGATGCTATTCTGAACTGAAAATTATTTGCTATATGGTGCATTTAATAGTAAAAAAAAAATTATCTCAAGAATCCTTTTTTTTTTTTTTTTTTGGACCAGGGATTGAACTCATGACCTTGCGCTTGCCAGACAGGCACTTACGCTGCTAAGCTAAATCCCCAGCCTCAAGAATCACTTCTAAGAATTGCTCGGGCTGTCTGGCAGATTAAAGAGGGCAGATTCTGTGTTAGTGCTCCAGCTGGCTTTCCCCAAACCAAAGGCAATTTAGGAGGAATTTTGCATGTACATCTGACACAAGACAGTATTCTGCAATGGCCAGGAGCAGGCGGTGAGCAGAGGAGTAATTTCCATTTTAATTTTCAGGTCAGCCCTCTGAGATATATTTGGGGCAATGTGATGACTGTGCAGTGGTTTTTCTCTGGTGGTTCTGTTGTAGATTGAAGGATGGTTGAGGAGATAAACAAGGACACAAATAAAGTGTTACCACAGATACCTGAATTTGTTACTTCTCATCAAAAGATGCACACACCAGTTCTTTTTATCTCTTGCCAGACCCTCTCAAAGATACTGGCTTGTCCCTCCACCTAATTCTCAAATCAAACTTCTGAACATTTAAAATTAAAAAAACAAATAGACTTTAATATTTTATTTTATCTTTCAACCCCTTTCTGTTATTCCTTTTTATTTCCCAAATTCTTGGATAGCAAATGCCTCACCTCAGACTTATCTAACAGAGGAAATGTTGAAATATGCTATTTCTTGGGACTTAACACTCAGAGTTTCTTTTCAGACCTAAATCTAGATCTTAGTTAACTAAGATCACCCCACATGAGAAAACAAAAGTCACTAGATTAAAGGGTTAGAGATAAAAAGACTAGTTTTCAAAAATAGGTTAAAGGTACAAGTATAATTAGGATTACTGTGTTTTTATAAAATTCAGGTGAGAAGGAGAAATGAAGCACCCCCAAAGTCCACCCCAATGATGAGCTTTTACTAGCTAACCAGCATGTCCCCTCCACGTTCTGCAGATCTGCTCCTCTCTATATGAGGAGTGACAGACCCCACAAAGCAGAAGCCTGCAGTCGGTCTAAGGTTCCTGCTCCCATTGGCTACTCCTTATACCTACCGGATTTCATTGGTGGACAGACCCATATTCAAATTTAACTCGGTTCTCACACACATCTACTGTGTTAAAACCAGTAACACCAAAAGGCAACTTTAACCCTAGTATATTTACAGTGCTCTTAAAATTTTATGATCAAAATAAGACATGTTTTCACTAAAGATGTATGACTATGAATAAAGGGAAATGAACGTGGTTTTCCACAAGGATGTTTGAGAGTCTATGACTTGTATTTTACATTGGAGATGGAGGTTCACTTCACACTTTGGAGTGGAGACCCCTCTCTGCATCACAGAATTTTGTTTGAGCTACCAAATATTCTGTACGAGATCAAGAGAATCTTGAGTTTTCCCATTGTTCCTCAAGACTGGAGGATATGAGGAACACGTGTAGCATGACTTATGTTTCCTTCTGATTGCTTTGAATGGCATGAAAGAGAAGCACCTGACTGACTCACAGTCCACTTCCGGTCACAGTACCAAGGACCACATGCCCACACCCACGTGTACTCTCAGAAGTAGAGAGCTAGAATTTCAAAACTAACCTACTAACAAGAGTAAGGCTCTGAGAAATTCAGCAGCTTTATTAGCACAGAAGTTTTATAAGCCAAGATGTGCTCTGAGGCAGAAGCAGACTCTGCTGTTATCTTGGGATTTTAATATAAGAGCAATCCACATGGACAGTGCATAGGTGACAAATCTGTGACAGAATGCAGTATCAGTTGTGTATGGAAACCTCTGTGTATGGCTGGAAGCCCCACGCCTATGCAACGCGTGAAGAGTGCTACTCAACTGAAGAGGAACACTGGGACCTGGGTTAAAACCCGAGATGCTGGCCAAAGCCTGTCTGCTCCTCTTTTTCCAGAACACAGCTACAAATAACATCGGGGCTTTGTGGGGCAAGAATGCGTGGAAGTCAGTGAGTGTATGGCTCGAAGATTAAAGCAGAGTACATGAACAAGGTCTCCTTCACGTACAGACTCTCAAGGGTCAAACAAACCTCCCTAGAATCTGTACATCTCGGTCAGACTTCCAGTCCCTTAAAGGACACTGCCTGGTGCAGAGCAAACAGTGCACCTACTAAATTTCGAAGACCAAGTTGGGACTCCAGTTTTGTCACTCTCTGTAAACCATGTCACCCCTCTGTACTCACTGTCCTGCATAGCTTCAGAGGTTTGAAAGACTTGACTTTTGAGGCTGTAACATGGAACCTTTGTAGTCCCCAAGTCACTAAGTCCAGCCATGCTAACATGAGTCCAGTATTCCAGAGCAGTGGACTTCACTGGTGAGTTTGCCACCCTAAGAAGAAACTGGCTATAATTTAAAACCCTTCTCTGTGTCCCTTTGATTCGATTATTTTCATTCACTTTATTCATCCAGCAACATTTTGCCCTACACAAGGCACTGCCAGATATGAGGATATCTGCTAGGTGTGAAAATACCTGTGATGGCTGGTTTTGAAATAATCTTCGCGGCTTTCCAGTGTGCTACTCTCTTTCAATCTCACAGAAATCCTGTGTATTGTACATGAGAGGCAGGCAAGCCAGGCAGGCCTCTCCCCACTGTAATCACTAGGACTGGTGAATATAAATGACTCAAGGATGGCATGTCCAAAAATGATGAGACAGAGCCACTAACCTTGTCTGTTCAGTCAAGGACAAGTCTCTGACCCACTATTCCAAACTGTTACACTGAACTAATAGGCTGCATTTTAATTGAGCATGATTTTTATAAAATGCCCTCTGAAGAAAAATGTCTATTTTGATCTTTATAAAAACTCTACTGAGAATCAAGCTTAGCCAACATAACCAGACAGGAAGTAAAGGCTTGAAACCATGCCTTGGTTATCTCAAATACAGCAAGCTACAAACTTAACCGAATTTCCAAAGACCAAATGTACAGATTATCAACCAACCATTTAGTTCTGACTGTACATCAGACAACCACTATGCTATTTTCCTAAAATGTATCTTAAAGGTGCCTACAATAAGCCTTTTCAGTAGGAAATATTTACCAGACAACAACCCACAAGGTTCAGTTAAATAGCATGCATACAGTCACATAGCTAATAAATGACCGGGGTGAAACTCAAACACAAGCATGTAGGATTTCAAAGTCCAAGCTCTTCCCAGGGCTCATAGGGAGATTCTGTAATTTCAAACTGACAACCTCTGTTCCAGGTCACACAAAGCCATTCTATTGACCTCTAGCCTTCAGGAGTCTGTATTCTGAATACCAATCTAAAATAGTAATATTTGGGAGGGAGTTAGTGGGGGTGAAGTTTGGTAAAGAAACACATTTAGAAATGACATAATAAAACAGGTTGGACAGTAAGGATGCTGGACTAATAAAAGTCTATCTCAATCCTACAGAAAGATAATCTCTAGCTACCAAGCTGTGGTTGGAATTCTTAAACATATCCCACACCCTCCTGTACTTGCAAGTTCTTCTTCGGCAAAATGATACTAGCCAATTACATTCCTGAGAATCCAATGCTTGGTGCAAAATTTAGTCAGCATGGTCAGCTTATACCACAGGAAGAAATGTACACTGAAAATCTCTGTGGCAAAACAATAACCACAAAGTTTTATTTCTCATTTATGCTAACTCTGTACAGAGCCAACAGCCGTCCGGGACAAATATTTCTATTCAATAGATGAGGCTCCAATCCACTTCTCTGATAAGCTCCTGCAACACACCTGGCCTCCAACCCACCATGGCAAAAGAAAGCTCAGAGGTCAGTGTATGTCTCTTTCATGCTTAGACTTAAAAGTTGACAAATACCACTTCTTGTCACAGTCAGAACCTCACCCATGCTAGGGGCTGGGAAGCACATGGATATTTGGGAAGATGTAAATGTCTCGACCACACTACTTTGAAGGACAGTAACTATATCCAAAGCCCATCGTGCAAATGGATATCTTTGGTTTCCTTCCAGGGCTACTCTACTCTCTCCCTCCTGTTCCATGCCCTAGGAGGCTGAACCTCCTCCGTGCATGGATCAAATAAACACCTGCCCTTTGACCTCCTGAGCCTCGGTGTTCCCCTTGTGGTCTTACAGGCACACCCGTAGGAAATGAGACTGAGGTCCAGATAGTGATCTTTTACTATTCCAGGGCTTTCACCGGGAAGGGAGCTGGAGATCTGTCATTATCCCTCTCAACTCTGTGAATTTCAGAAACTGCTCTCACCCATCTTCCCTTGAGGGGCCCCAAAATCTACTCTCACAAAGCTAAGCATATTACACCATTTGTTGTGATCTCTCCAGTCTGCTTACATTTTAGTAAGTAGTTTCTGCTGAGTTCTTCTCAGATTACCCAGTTTAAACGCTCATTCTGCTTCAGCCTGAGGTCCTGACCTGTACCAGGAAACTGTGACGACTGTACATTTTAAATATCGAGAAGAGTGTTACATTCTACTACTTCAATTATAAATTTAATTTTTAATAGAATCTACTTATAATAACTTTATAAGTTAACATTTTTCTTCATTCTCTATTTCCATATTTCAAAATTATCAGAAAAGTTGATTTTTTTCTCATAGAACCCCCTAGTGGCCTCTGATTAACACAAAATAATATTCAATATCCTGAAACCAGATTTCATTACTCCCCATTACTCAGGCAATTTTCAGCTCTCAAGATACATGGCTTTCAATTCTCCAGACCACAGGTTGGCAAATGACAGCCCAGGGGTTTAGTTGTTAAGGAAACATTAATTGAAACACAGTCACATCCACTCATTTATATCTCATCTATCACTTCTCATACCACAGCAGCAGAATTGAATATGTAATTCAGAAACTCACACAGCCTTCAAACCTGACCTTTACCGGAAGTTTACGGCCCCAGTATCAACAACACAAAATTTTAAACAGTCGTACTTCACGTTGTTCCAGGCAATAGTGAGGCCTGTCCCTGGCGGTAAACTGTAAATACTGGATTCAGGTATATTCTCCTCCCTTACCCAGTCCATAACATGCTCCCAGTGTTTCCAGCTAGATTTTCCTAGATGCTTGTTTGCAACTTTAATTAGTATTTTCTTTATTATGTCTTAGTCATTTAACATTTTTTATTTTAAAAACAAAAAAGGACAAAAATGATACAGAATTTCAAAAAACATAGGAAATTAACACTAAATATATTGCATGTTGTTATCTTAAAAGTAGCTGAGATTACAAGATGTAGGCATAAAAAAGGATCAAACAATGAAATACAACACTGAAAAAAGAGGTTGAAGAAGATATCAGAAAATGGAAAGCTATCCTTTGCTATTAGGTAGAACCAACATTGTGAAAATGACCACACTCCAAAAATTGTTATACAGATTGAATTCAATCTTGATCAAAATAACATTAGCCTACCTCACAGGTCTAGAGGAAACATTCCTGAAATTCATTTGGCAATGGAAGAGACCTAGAATAGCAAAGGCAATTCTGGGCAATAAAGGCAAGACAGGAGGTATCACAATCCCTGACTTGAAATTATACTACAAAGCTACAGTGGTAAAATCAGCATGATACTGGCAAAAAAACAGACTTGAGGATCAGTGGAACAGATTAAAAGGTGCAAACATAAACACAAAGACACTCAGCCATCTTGACTTTGACAAAGGGGCCAAACATGTTCACTGGAAGAAAGACAGCCTCTTTAATAAATGGTGCTGGAAAAATTTGTTTTCACATACCAATATTAGACCCATGTCTATCACCATGCACTATATTAAAGTCAAAATGAATCAAAGTTCTAAATTTTAAAACAAAAACACTAAGTCTGCTGGAAGGAAAGACAGGTAGAAATCTTGAAGACATAGGAGTAGGCAAAGAGTTCATGAACAAAACACAAACCACACAGGAAGTATTTCAAAGAATCAACAACTGGGATCTCATTTTATTAAAAAGGTTTTGCACATCAAAAGAAATTACCAAAAGAGTGAAAAGAAAACCCACATAATGGGAAAAAAATTGTAGCCAACTGTCCCTCATAAGACATATCTAGAACATATAAAGAATTGAAAAACATCAATCCCCCCAATTCAAAACACCCAATCCAAAAGTGGGCATCTGAGGTGAATATGTATTTGTCAGATGAAGAGATACAAATAGAAAATAAATACATGAAGATATGTTCAATGTCATTGGTTGTTTAGAAACGCAAATTAAAACAACACTGAGATTCGATCTCACTCCAGAGAAAAGGAAAAAGAAATAGATCAATAAGAAATGTTGGTGGGACTTTGGGGAAAAAAAAGAACACTCTTCCACTGTTGGTGGGAATGTTGACTGTTAAAATCACTGTGGAAACTGGTGTGGAGATTTTTCAAAAAACTAAAATTAGAGTCCTGTTTGACCCAGTTATTCTCCCTCTGGGTATTTGCCCAAAAGAATTGAAAACATCATGTCACAGTGATATTGTGTACCCATGTTTATAATGGCACAATTTGTAATAGCTAAATCTTGGAAACAACCCAAATGCCCATCAATCGAGGAATACATTTAAAAAAAAAGATGTTGCACTTTTATGCAGTGGAGTATTACTCAGCTATAAAGAAGGATAAACTTGAGGCTTTTATAGGAAAACAGATGCAACTTGCAACCATGCTCATAAGTGAAATAAATCAGACTCACATGTAGTAGGTACCCTATTGTCTCCCTCATGTAAAAAAAGCTGAAAGAGTAAATAAGATAAAAAGCAGATATTGTGAAAATGAAAGGGAAAGAAAGTGCTCAAAAGGAAAGAACAACTAGGATGGGGAAAAGGAGAAAAGGAAAAAGGCAAAATATTACATGTATATATGTATACATATATATGTATGTGTGTGTCTATACAAGATAGATAACTATGCTACTAATATATGTTAGCGTTAGTCATTTTTATATCTGTTTCTCTTTATTAGATTTGAAAGAAATTTGGGAACGAGCATTATTTACCATGTGTCTTTACATTTCTTTCAATACCTTCATAGCACTTGGCACATCTGAAGTATTAGACAGATATAGTTGAATAAATGAAAATCTAAGTAGTAGGAAGCATTAACTGCTCTTGTGATTAAAAAGTAGCCTGATCACAGGTTTTAGGGTTGCATGAAGAAGCTGATGGTCCATCAGTCTGAGGGAAAAAGAAACTGAAAGGTAGAATTTGCACTGCTCCTTAAGACACAAATACTGCTTGCCTAAGGACCACCAGGAAGACAATAGAAACCTATTTTACACAGACACCAGAATAGTTTATGTCACTACTGAGAAATAATATCAAGACATGAAGGAGTTATGTGAAGTCGAGTTAGTTAAGTAACACTAGCTAAGAGTATGGGATGGTCCCACCCTATTTTGGCGTACATTTTAGTCTTATTTGAATACAAGGAAATGATAGAAAAGATCAGAAAAATAGGCAGTCGACCACATGCTATTCAAAAAGAAAAGAGAAAAGAAGGAAGAAAGGGGGAAAGGAAAGGAGAGAAGAAAAGGTAGAGGTAAAGAAGGAGGCAGGGATGCTGGGAAATTGAGTATAATTAAGAATCTCTTGTCTCTTGCCTTCCTGAAGTATTTATGGCAGTGAAAGCCATTCATTTTCCAAATTTCTGGACAAACCAAATACTAAAAAAACTATTCCAACTTCTTCTTCCTCTCCTCTTTAGAAAATGTAGTTGAAGTCCAAGGGAAAAATGGTTCTGTAAAAGCAAAGATATAATAAAGATAATATCAATTATTAACAAAGTCATATGTCTGTTTCTAGCTTCTTCGCTTTCCCCAGTGTACACTCATTTGTGAAGATTCTTTTTCTCCTCTATTCTCCCCAGTGACTCTTTCCAGAGGGGAAGGAATAAAAGGAGATGACAGGAAGATGCTGCTTCATTATACACCAGACAGAACATTCCAGTACTTACTAGAGCCAATGCCCATTGCTCTCTTTGACTGCTGTGACCTTGCTTCAGGTTCCAGGTCTTTATCACCATTCTAGGACCTGCAACGATTTCTTTATTCCTCATCCTAAGGCAGTAGGTGATTCCAGTGAAAACCAAAAGTCAAATTTGAGGCAGTGAATTTGCAAACCTGTACTCAAAACCATGGAGGGAGTGGAAGGGCTAAGAGGGAAAGAGGATGGGAAAAAAGAATTGAGAGCAGAAATAATGAAAATAGAGCTTTTGCAAATGGGCAAGGGACCAAGAGTTAGAAGGAGCAGTGAGTGTGGGAGAGGTAGGGGATAAAAAACAGAATTAAGGTGTATTATATACAGGTATCAGTCCCCAATGATAAGGGTAATTATTATATACTGCAAATATGCACAAATTTAATTTTTAAAAATTAATTTAATTTAAAATACCAATTTCTTTTTTATTTTATTTTAATCAGAAAAACAAAAAAAATCTGATAATTTCAAACAAGATAACAGGAGATTAGCAATGGTTAATATATTGCATATTGTTATCTTCAAAATAGTTGCTCAGATTACAAGATATAGGCATGAAGAAATTCATCAATATAAGCACAAAGCATTCTTTTCAATGAACTAATAGAAATCAGTAATATAATTATCTTAGCCTGTGTGTGTGTGCGTGTGTGTGTGTGTGTGTGTGTGTGTATTTACTTTTTCCTTCCTTCTTTTCTCCTTTCCCTCATCCCAGTTGTTCTTTCCTTTTGAGCAGTTTCCTCCCCTTTCAAATAGCTATTGTACATTTTGGATCTTATCTGCTTGTTCAGCTTCTTATACTAATGAGACAATACCATGTTTATACATGCAAGTTTGACTTATTTTGCTTATGAATATGGTCTCAAGTTGCATCTATTTACCTATTAAAGCCTTGAGCTTATCCTTTTTTATAGCTGAGTAGTACTCCATTGCATAAAGTACCACATCTTTTTTTTATGCATTCCTCAATTGATGGGCATTTGAGTTGTTCCCAAAATTTAGCTATTACAAATTATGCTGCTGTAAACATGGGTGAACATATATCATAACTGTGGCATGATATTTTTAATTCTTCTGGGAAAATACCCAGAAGATGAATAGCTGGGTCAAATGGGACCTGCAATCTTAGTTTTTTGAAGAATCTCTACACTGATTTCCACAGTGGTTGTACAGTCTGCACTCTCACCAACAGTGGAGAAGGATTTCTTTTTTTCCCACAGCCTCAGCAGCATTTGTCATTGGTTGATTTCTTGTTGACAGTCATTCTTTCTGGAATGAGATGGAATCTCAATGTTGTTTTAATTTGAATATAATGAATGACCAATGATGCTGAACATTTTTTCATGTATTTATTTGCTGTTTGTATTTCTTCATCTGAGAAGTGCATATTCATCTCAGATGTCCATTTTTAGAATTGGGTCTTTGAATTTGGGGAGTGTGATTTTTTTCAATTTATGTATGTTCTGGATAGAAATCCTTTGTCTGAAGGACAGTGGCTAAAATTTTAAAAACACAAATTTCAATATAAAAGTATTAAGAGCTAAGTATTTCAAGCACACAAACAAATGCTTTGGGAGGGAGATGCATGGAGAAGAACTCATTACTACCCATAAAACCTTTCCTACCCAAAAGAAGATAGAGATTGGATTACATGTGGGAAGAAGCTCATTAGGATGTGGCAGGAATTTCCAGATTCTTGTCATTCTATGCAAAGCATCTCAGGCTCTGGCAATGGGATCCAGGGAGAGATTAAGAACTCCCAAATGAAACCCCAAATCCTTCTGCGACAAAATACAAAGGATGCCAGGGTGGAAGGAGAGATGACCTAGCTCCAATGCCATAGCACCTGAAGAACAAGACTGAAGACGCAGCCCATGACTGCCAGGGGCTCCAGTGTAGCCAGATTGAGTGATGACAAGGGGCTGGAGGGCAGACTTCCCTAACCCAGCTGCCCTAACCCAGCACAGGGCAGGAAAGGGTGCAGAACAGCTGCTCAATTTCACACAATGGCAGCAGCACAGCGACCCTGCTGGCTCTGGAGAGGCCTCATGACCAAGGCAGAGTGAGTGAAATCTGCAAGGATGCCATGGCTGGGGTGGGGGAGAGCCCAGTGTGGCTCAGCAGGGCAGCTGCTGGGGACAAGCCAGTGGAGTCTGCACATCCAGATAGAAACCAGGGAAAGGCAGTTACTTCCAAAACCAAAACAACTTATCTTCTCCCCTCAAGTCAGCTTACTCCACTGGGAAGAAGCAAAGGAAAAGGATAGGAAAAAGTGTGTTTTAATCCTAAATTTTGATGGGAAGTAATTTTTTTTATTGGGCAGAGAATAATTTGAAGGGCAACATTCAGCTACTCAAAAATACAATTTAATTTGCACCCTGGATTTGTGGCTTTAAAATCTGGGCTCCCTGTAATTGATCGTAAGGTACCAGGAAATACAGAAAAAGACCAGAAGTACCCCCTGTATCACCACAGATGTAAAAATAGTGCTGGCTGGCATTGACACGCCTCAAAGTGCTTCTTACCCATTAGCTGACTTAATGCTCATGATAACCCTAAGGGACAGGTATTACTAGTATCACTCTCAAAAGTAGGAACATACAAGCATTCATTAACCAAGCCTGGGTAGGTTAGAGGTGGGACTAGACTCCCAGCCACGTGCTACAGAGGCTGATGATCCACTGTCCACAGCACCTCTTGTTTGAACAGTTGTCATGACGATATCTGGGCTTCCATCGTCCCTTCACACCATAGTTTCAGCCTTGTGTTACCTCATCTCACTTCTGAGTTCGTAGCCCTGGTCCTTGGCCAGGATAACCTTTCCACCCATGCCTGTGTTTCATGATTCTGACATACATGTCAGTATCTCCTTTCCCTGCAGATGTTACCCCAGACCCAATTTTTTCTCACTGAAAGGAACAACACTGGTGCCTCTGTCCACTCCGCCCAAGTTGCCGAGTTTTCAGAGAAGTACCAGAGTTAGCACCTTGACGTCAGTGACCTACGCCCAGGCAAGCCACAGGCAAGACTAGGCATCAGAAGTAATGAGTCACCAAGCTTTATATGCCAGAGACCCAATATCCAAACAACTGCGATAAAACAAAACTGAAGAAAGACCAAACACATTTCCTCTGGCTTCAGAGGTCAGATCAGATACCAATGTGCAAGTAGCAAGAAACAAAAATACATGGGTCCAATAGGAAAAAAGTATTGACAAAACTGGAACTAGACACTGAAGTATTAAATGCTTTGAGGAGCTGTGAGCTCTAAGTCCTGAAGGACTCATCAAGGCCTCAGTGCCCCCCACCCCAAGGAGGGGTAGAGTGAGAAGATGGAGTGGGAGCAGAACCAGGAGACTTCTGTAATCCCTAACAAAATGTTTTCCTTGACACACTTTTTCTTTTTTTTTTAATTTTTATTTTAAAAGGGAGTAAAATTAAACACAATAAAACAGAACAGAATGGGACATAAGAAAGCATAAATTTCAAAGCTAGACAACCAGAGATCTTCACTATCTGTCATATTGTCTCTTTTCTTCCAAATGGTTGTCCTTATCTTTGCATATGGAGAGCTCATACTAAATAACATAGCCAATCTTTTCACAAGATGTGTAGTTCACTGGCTGCCACTTGCTAGGCAGGGGGGAAAAGAAGGGGGCCACGGGATGGGGAACAGGGCGACATGAGATATCTGATTCTCAGCCCACACACAGGCAGGATCACAGTCTCCCCCCAGAGACGGGAAGAGTTCCTTGTTCTCCCAGCACCCCAAGCGAACCATACGGTACAGATCTCGATGTGCCAGGGTCTCTCTCCTTCGGGCTGCTGAAAGTCTGCCACACTCTCAGCTGGCCCCCAGAGTTGGGGGGAGCTCCTTGTTCTCCTGGAACCCCCAGTCAAGCGCATGGTGCAGGTCCCGGTGCTCCAGGGTTTCTCTCCTTCAGCCGCCAAATGTCTGCCACACTCACAACCACCCCCCAGAGAGGGGAGCAGCTCCTTGTTCTCCTGGCACCCCGAGTCAACCGCATGGTGCAGGTCCTGAGGCACCAGGGTCTCTCCCCTGCAGGCCCCCCAAAGTCCGCCATACTCATCTGCTATTTCTTTCTGATGAATTGACCATCCCATTTCCAAAGTTCTGAAATGGCCAACAGACCACAGAAAGAATTCTCTTTAGGCTCCTGTTTGAAAGCAGCAGCTACAGCAATCTGCTGGCCTTGCTTCAGGGCCAGTTGACACACTTTTTCTAAAAAAGACCAGACAGTAATTATTTTAGACTCTGTAGATCTTTTAGTTCCTGTCAATTACTCACCTCTGCCATTTTAGCTATAAAGCACAGTAGATTATGAACAATCTAATGCATGTGGCTTTATTCCAACAAGTGCTGCTTATTAAAAAAAAAAAAAAAAAAGGTGAGGGTAAATTTGACCTGCAGGCTATCCTATCATTTGTTCTAAGCAAATGCAAGTTCTTTAGTGGAAAAACAATTTTTCCCTGTATAATTCTGCAGTCATCATTTAAAATCTACTGGAAATGTTGGCGTGCAATCTGAATTGTGGGCAGAGGGGAGGCTCTCTGAACAACAGGAGAAGCTGAGAAGGGAGGTGTTTGCTGAGGCCTTGACATCGCGCTCCGAGGCTGACATTCCTTGCAAGGGTGACTCGCTGCAGTCCTGAGTGACCAGGGGCCATGACACAGATGTCAGACAGTGTCCAAGGACCCAGAGCCTGAGAATCAGAAACATTAGATATTGATGATGAAAAAAAATAATTTTTTTTCTCCAGTGCAACACCTCACTTTGCTGATGAAAATAACTGAAGATTTAAGGACCAAGACAATGGGGTGGCAGACCTGAGCATGAAAATTGTGTCAGTAATTTGCTCTATCAGTGCCCTCCTTGAAAGTGACTGCAGATGGCCATTCCAGGAGGCTGAGGAGCAGCTCTGACAGGCATCCTGGCTGAGGGGATGAGGAGGAAGGACACATCTCAGCCTGGAGTCACTGGATTATGCTGCCTGTGTTCTCCTAAAGCTCTGGTGGAACTAAGG
This sequence comes from Dolichotis patagonum, assembly GCA_004027295.1. Taxonomy (NCBI): domain Eukaryota; kingdom Metazoa; phylum Chordata; class Mammalia; order Rodentia; family Caviidae; genus Dolichotis; species Dolichotis patagonum. Next base: position 507,648 of record PVJX010000009.1, on the reverse strand, counting down.
TGACAGCTAAAATTTCTTGAGACTCCTGCAAATGTTCTGGGGGAAAAAATGGCTTGCCTGTGATTAATTACTAATCAAAAATATCTGCAGCCTGCACAAAGCATGAACTATTTTATTAATGCATACAGAGTGTGAAAAGTAAAACAGCCCTCCAAGGCTATTTCCTTTTATCTGACTTGGAGCTTGTTTCCCATACTTTACTACTTTCTGTGCTACTTCATACTTCACTTTAATTAAACATAAATGTGAGAAATTGAGCTAAGGAAACTATTGTAAATCTTGGAGCATGAAAATTAAGAAAATGATTTAAAATCTAGGATCATTTCACAAAGCCTTAGTTTTATTCCAGACCCTTCCTTCTGGAGACAGCTGATTCTGGCTTACGAGACCCTAAGGATAGAAGCAAACCTGGACTCCCACACTGGCATTTTTGAGTTCTTAACCGAAGATCCTCAGCAGAGGACTAGGAGATAAGAGTAGAGCAGGCAGCGTAGGAGTGCACTGTCTGAATAAATTTTAGAGCAATAAAAAACTAAAGAAACTTGCCCTGCTTCTTATTATCACCATGCAGAGACAATTCTAGACAATGTGCGTCCCCACTACCTCATTCCCTCCACCCAGGGCACACAACCCGGGACCTCAGTTTAAGGAAGCTGTGCAGTGTTAGCCAAATCAGTGAACAGATCTATTTTTAGATTCAAAATAGGAATTCCATGATCTCCTCCCCATCTAAATTCTCCACAGTGCCTAGGGAGGGAAGGATAGGGAGTTCGGATGCATAGACTCTTAAACCTAAAATAAAAACAACTTATAAATCAGAGACATTGACCTGCCCTGTGGGACAGTGAGATTCTGCAATGCAGAATAATCTCACAAAAGTCATGTGGCTGGTGGATAAGGAGTTGATGGCAGGGAAAAGCATTGGTGCCCTGAAGTCCAGCCTGTTACTCTTTTCACGGTACCTTTGTGTTTACTAGCTTTACTATGACCATAAAATCTCCTCAAATTACCAGAGGCTGGCTCCCCTTTATCCATGGGGACAGCATCCCAAGGTTCCTGGAACAGTGGAGAGTAAATACACACATATACATATACATTACATATACATGTCCTTTTTTTTCTTGTATTTACCTACCTGTGACCAAATTCAGTTTATGTATCAGTCACAGTAAGAGATTAACAATAATGATAATAAAATAGAACAATTTAACTACATATTATAATCCAAGTTATTTACAAATCATGAATTATCTTCTGGAATTTTTCATTTGATATTTTTAGACCATGGTTGACCATGGATAACTGAAATCACAGAAAACAAAGCTACAGAAGGGGGAGAGTAATTGTGTTTAAATGTACAGGGAAAAGGAGATTCTCCACCATAGGGAGACCTCCACCCGAAGCCTTTCTCTAACTACCCTTTTATTTAATGCACAGCCCCCACGGTAACCCACACGCAGTCTTGCAGTCACAATTTCTCTGGTGAGTTCACATTTAAGTGATGTGTAACTGACTCAGACTTTATTTCCTTCCCACCTCTCTGGGTTCAAGTTCATTTGATGGTTGGCTCACTTGACTCACCAATTTCCAGAGCCTGCTGCAGGTGTTTACACCTCCTACTTCCTCGAATCTTTCTCCTTGTCCAGAGGAACCATCCACATCACAGCCTGAGCAACAGAATCCAAGAAAAAGTCGTTCAGACAAAGCTGAAAAGAGAGTCAATGGGAAGTGGCAGAAGGAATCAGCCAGGATTCAGGGCTTCGCCCATTATGAGGGCCTCTTCCCGGGACCCACTAACGAAGTCACAGTAATTCAGTTGCCCATTCCTTTTCTACATGTCTGTGAGCCTTACAAAACCTCCTAAATTAATTAGATTATATTCAATTATCCAAACATATTAATAAGGAAGGGACCAAGAAGTGGAAGCAGGGCCAGGTGTAGTGACACACAACTGTAACCCCAATACTTGGGAGGATGAGGCAGGAGGATCACCTCAAGTTGTAGGCCAATCTGGGCTACATGGCAAATTTGAGGTCACCCTGCATTACACAGCAAGACCCTGTATCAAAAAAAAAATTATGATGGGGGGAATAAAGGAGAGAGGAGGGGAGGGGAAGATGAAGCGAAATAGATTAAGATGTTTTTTCACATTACCATCTTTCCATGATGAACATGATCGCTACGTACTACAAACGTGTACTAATAAAACTAGAAAACCTTACACATATTTATACATGTGGATATATGTGTCTATGACAAGTTCCTATCCCAAAGCCACATCGTGTTTCAGAGGTCGTCTTTGCTAACCCTCATATCTGTCTGTCTCTGTACCCGCCCCTCAAACTTTGCCCTCTCAGCTGGGCCCAGTGAGCAGACGCCACAGTTATCAGATTGGTCAACAGCAGCCCCACAAAGAGCCTAATGCTACCCCTAAACCCCAGGACCAGGGGTGCTGCTTATGCAGTGACCTCATTCAGTGGACTCTACCCATTCTACCCTCCGTGCAGCACCCCAAGTTCTCTGGTCGTTAGCTAGATCAAAGCTCCCTCACTTTCTGGACACATTTTTACAGAGGGTCTCTGAAGAAGCTGCAGCTACCTCCAGCAGCAGGATTCCAGAAACATCTGGTCACATCTCAAGCTGTCAGTCTTCCTACCCTATTCATAACAGAGGGATGACCGAAAAACTGGATAAAAGGTTATCGGCTCATCCTCTCAGCGTCTTTCCAATGGCCTCGATTGATGCCAGATTGCCTGGCAAGGAATAGAAAGGTTATTTTTAGTTGGCTCTGAATCTGAAGGATTTTTATTTCTGCTTGTGAGCCTTTATAAATATTTAAAAGAAAGAGAAGACATGAATGGGGAAACATGTGGTCTCACGAATATCCATCAAAGCTGTCTGTAGAAATTATAGATGTGTGTGCCGTAGCTGGGGCATTGTCTGGGGTTACAGTGCTGTGTGTGCATGAATAAACCAAATGCTTGAAACCTTGGAGATAACTTCAAAGCTGGAGGAAATCAAGGCTAATCAGGTGCACACTCGGGGCTCTTTATCCAACCCCCTTCACTACCTTCAGTCTTCTTTTTCCAGGCAGAGACCAAGTGGGCTCACCTTCTCCCTTCTTGAAAATGGAATGTGCCAAGTGAGAGTTCAGAGCCGGCGCAAGTCTTGGGTCTTCAGATAATAGCTCATGATCTCAGACAGGTAAAGCGTTTTGCCCACAAACTCTCAGGATCCCCATACATTAAAATAAAAGTAAGACTAGCTCCGAAACCCAGGGCACCCTTGTGAAGAATCCTTCATGCTTGCTGATGTTTACCGAAAACTTCTTACTCCGTTTCAGAAAAGTCTGCAATGGCTTGTCTTTTGTTTTTTCGTATGATGCATTAACAAGTCAATTCAGGAAGCATTTCCTGAGTGACTACAACACAAAATATCCGATCTTGGTCCACAGGAATGGAAAAAAGCCCTGGAGAGAGTCGTATTCTCCAGGACGAGAGCAGACAAGACTCTCTTCGGGTCTCCCAGGCTCAGCTTCGAGAGGCAGCGATTCCTCCCCAAGAGAAGAGCCTGTCACATTTCTTCTTCCAGGGTGAGAGCTTAGTTGGAGTCAAGTTTTAATCAGAGTATCACCCAACTTATTTATTTTTTTAAACAAGGTCTTGTTTTATAGTTGGGGCTGCCCTCGAACTCACTGTGGGGCCCAGGCTGGCCTACAACTTGCTGCTGTCCTCCTGCCTCAGCCTCCTGAGTGCTGGGATTACAGATGTGCATCCCCTTGCCCAGCAAGATTTCACCCAATTTATGCATCTCAATAAAACTGCTACCATAATTGTGTAACCTCAGATGCAGAAAGCGGAGACAGGCCAACGGTATATTCCTTCGCTGAGTCCTTCAGTACTACTCCTTGGACAACCACTGCAAGTACTGAGAATACAGTACTAAGTCAGTAGCCCTTGCTACCTACTGTGTGGAATTTTCAGTTCAATTAGGAACTGCAGGCGTTGAAAACAATACACTACAGAAGCATTCTTAAACTGAGGCACAGTAGTGCTCGTGAGCAATGCTTCTGTTTTCAAATGATGTGATTCGCAAGCAAGGGCATTCAGAAAAAATTTTCTTCTGTTTGCAAACTCCACATCAGACGACAAACACGACCACAGCCACCTTCCCCATACACACACAAACGCAGCTGCCTTCCCCAAAATCATAAAACAGATTAAGTTCGTAAACCAAGGCACCCCTGTAATTAGATACTTGCACAGAGTACTGCAACCTACAAGCCCATAGTGCGGTTCTAACTTAACCACCCATGTCCAGTGCCCCCCTTAACACAGCTCAGCGAGCCCACGTAGGAGGCCATGGACAGTCCTTCCAAAAGCCTCACAAGTGTCTGACAGCAGCTTAGGACTGTCTTCCTGACTCTCCCCTCTATATCCACGCCTATGGGTCCTGGTTCCTCGGCTCTGTGTTTCAGATCTCGGTCTTTGGGGAGTGCAGTTCACACAGCCACCCCTTTCCAGGGAGGTTGGTGCTGTGGGTCCCCGATGCCATGCCCTGGCCCTGCCCCAGCCCCGCCCCTGCCGGGACATCAGCCTTGCCCACTTTGCTCCCTGCCCTAAGCATTCATGGAAGAAGAGGCCCCCCGCCATGGTAGGTGCTAGAGTAGGGCCATGATTGTGCACCCCTTGGGGCAGGAGGAGATGAAGGGTGGCTCTCATGTCTGTGAGGAGATGATGGTACACATCATGCTTGGAGCCTCCCTGCCAAATGTCCTGTTCATGTTGGCAGAATGCCTGTCATTTTCTGTGCATGTGAAGACATGCGGGGATGAAGGAAATCAAGAGATTACTGTGTGGGGTTTCCCGGGGAACATTCCAGCACTGACAGTTCGTCCCCAGGCGTTCGGCAGTTGCCTCTTCCTTCCTTGCTCATGCATGGAAGCCCAGTAAGTCAGGGCTGCCCAAGGAACTGTTTGCAGAGCCTCTGTGTTGCTCCCACTCCCAGAAAATTCCCACCTTTCTGGCCACATTGCTCTCAGGAAACCTCCTTTGGGGTTTTCCCCTACCATCTACCACAGGAACAGGAGGATTCTAGCAGCCTTTCTTTAGGGGCATCCTGTACTTTATGGGCAGGAGCTCATTCATTCAGTGGATACCGCCCAAGCACTGCCACCCTGCAGATCCTATCTCAGTGGGACTGCCTCCTCCCCTGGGCTGGACATCTGGAGGACAGACGCCTTGGCCTTCCCCCTGGAGCAGTGCGCCTGAGTCCTCTGCTGCATGCGTATCAATGCTATGCTGTGAATTGCTTTTGGAAGGAGCTGATGGCCATGAGTTGGCAGAGAGAATACCCGAGCTGATGCACAGGGAATTAGACTCTGTGCACAAGAAAGAGCTAAATTTGATTAAAGGTCTCTCGTAATATCATAATTCCATTCCAGAATGGAAGTCTCCACTTTAAGACAGCTAAGCTCTGGTTTCCAAGTCTCCCTAAGGGATCCTAGAGAGGGATATAATCTATTCTGCAGGCCCTGCCCTCTCTTCCCTTTTGGCCTCTGATTCTTAGCATTGCAGAAATATTACTCCCAGAAATAAACTGACCTTTTGAAAAATAACCGAAATCATGCATTCCAGCCGAGGACAATGAACTTAATGTTTCAAAAAAGTATAAGTTTCTGTGCCAACATAATGAATTTGTTGGCTATTACTACTTTCTCTCAGTTTTTGGGTAAACATAAATGTGATTCCCAAACATTTGTTTAAACAAAAACATTTTGGATTTTTTAAAAAATACCAATGGGGTAGTTAAACTCTATTCCATATCCTTAAAGTGTCTCCAACACTGTACCTTCCATGTTTCAGAACTGTGATCAATGACTTGTATCATCCAAAATATATTTGGAGGTAAGAATGCATAATAAAAATTTAATTCAGTCATGGTAAATGTAAAAAGGAAAACACACAGCCCTTTGCTTTGAGTTAGATTTATCAGTTCATCCCTGACAATAGCACCAATGGATACTGGCACAGTACCCGACAGTTTACAGAAGGTCCTTATCTTCTGTCATCTTCCCAAAAATGTAAGGAGAAATTTGATTATTCCTATCATCGCTCAGATTGTACAAATACAGAAGCTCAGGTTTTTATTGATTTAGCAAAGGACGCAGGCTTCCAGAGCATACATAGTACAGCAGAAAAGTTTGCTGGCTCCAGCCAGATGGAACTTGCTGTGATACTGTGGCTCTTCAGTCTGGCCCTGAGGTCTTCAGTGGCAACAGCCACCAAATTCATCAAAATTCAGCTTGGGTGCACCATGGACAGTCAATGTGCTAAGCGTTATATAATCCTCACAGGAGGCTATGACATAAATTCCACCAGAAAAAACTGACACATGAAGAAACTAATACATACAACCATACAATACATACAACCAAACATTTGGTTGAATCTTAACTGAAAAGCAAAAAAACAAGATGGGACCCCCGGTCACCTGACACCAGAGTGTGGACCCCTAATGTATGCTTCCCTACCGAACCACTCTGTGTTGAGGACTTTGTCTTCCCATCTGCAAAATAAAAAAAAAATTTTAAATGGAGGACATCTATTTTTCAATATTGTTGAAAGAATTGGAAATAATGCCCATTACACTACTAAGAAAGTTCCTGGTACATGAGAAATTCTCACCAAGAGTGCAGATTGCACCTAGCACACGTGATATGTGAGATATCCTGAACCCATAAAGGGGTTCATAGGTAAGCTTCAGAGAAAGAACTATCTCCCTGAAGCAGCATCCAACTTGTTCCCTCTCTATCTGTGTGTGTGTATGTGTTTGAGTGAACATTCTTTCATCTAGGAAGACTATAGCCTTCATCATAATCTCAAAAGCATCCACAGACTCCAAGAAACATTAGTCTCACTATTCAGTAATCTCGAAACAACTTGTACCTTTTTTGACTCTATTGTCTTGTGGGGGAAATTATTTAAATATTTTCCCCAGTCAATGTCCTCGGGGGAAATGTATTTGCCAATTCAACTTACTGTTAACTTTTCAGAATGGATATAATAACCTTTATGTTCTTCAGATGGGCATAACAGAGTTGGAAAGTTTGAGGAAAGGAATGTGCCCCGCACCTTTGCCTGCCTCGCTCAGCTAGCTGTGTTGGTGTTTCGTAAACACGTGTGAGCTCATGTGTTTACATGGGCCCTTGGGGTAAGGAATTCCTGTGAGCAGCCCGAATGCCTGTTATGAGTTGGCTGCCCTCCACTTATCAGAAAGCAACTTGCATGTTTATCCTGTTCCATAATTAACCTCATGCTAGCAAATAGCAGACTCCCACAAGTGGCTTTGTGCCACAAGACATTTGGCAACCATGTGGGATGCTGATAAACGCGCATGACACTTGCCTTGCATTCATTACCAGGGCAGGTGGCGACCCAGCCCAGCAGAGACTGGGCCCTGCCAGGCTGAGGAGGACAAGCAGGTGTCAGCGTGGTGCACCTCCACCTGGCCCAAGAAGGACAGCGCCAGGGAGCCCGAGCCTCACACAGTCAAAGGACAGCAAGAGGCAACGGATGCCAATTCGTGGTTTACAAAGAAAACTAATTAGCCCAGCCTTATTTTTAGGGAAGAGGTTGGTGACATTATTACAAAAGATCAAATTTAATAAATCACTTAGTCCCAGAGTTCAAGAGTAAACAACTTACACGAACAGTGTGACACTGTGACCGTGACCACTTCTGCTTACCACACGTTTGCACCTTTTCTCATCTTCTATTTCTGCTTTTCTGTCACCACTTCTGCCACTTCCTTCAGCTGGTTATTTGAGAAAAACAGCTGAGTTTAATGCATTCAAGGAGGAGCGTGAAATACCCCTGGACAAAGGCAAGTTAGGGCAGCGATAATTGTAATCTTCTTTGGATATTCCAGGGAAGTTTGATCGGCTTTCCTCGAAGCCTCTGGACCCTTCCCTAGGGCTTCACTGGATTAGATTTAGGCATTTTAACATCAAGATTATGATTGTTCCAGTGTATGGAGCTCTGTGTTCCCAGTGTCTGAGATTATTGTCATCACCTGTGGGTAACAGAATGGAGGACAGAAGGGAGTAATAGTGTTAATTAGTATAAGCATTCAGGGTTCCAGATCACTGTCATTATTTTCCAATCAATGATCAAATGCAATTTTAAAACAGATAACACCCGAAACTTTTAATACTAAATGAAGGTCTGCTCCTCATCAGAAGGGTGCGTTAGTAACGTCTGAATTATTACGAAACTCCAGAGAACACCCGCCCGCCCGGTAGAGGTGTGAATCAGACTCTCACTCATGCTCTCGCCGGCACAGAAGCTCTTAAAATGCGCTTCCCGCTCAAAGGACCACGGTACCTCCCCGCTTCCCTCACAGCCACATTTCTCGTTCGTTCCCTCCCATGCGTTCCCCAACCCTCATTAGCTGGGCTCTGCTCTCACCACATATGGAAACTGCTTTCTTAAAAACCACCCGACAAGCTCTGAACACCACGGCTCTCCCAGATGCCTCCCTGCTCACCCTCCGCCAACCCCTGACGCAGGTGACTCTGCCGTGCCTGCCCCCCTCTACTTTCTGTGACCCTGTTGCCCATGCGCAGCTCCTCACTTATTTTGACTTTGCTATGAGCCCATTTGTTGAAATGTTTAAATTAATTCTAATCTTCATCACATGTGGTTTTATGTCCAGTTTTAATTCATTCACTTATCTGAGCGAATTAAATGCCCATTAACACCGCAGCCACTTCTAAATATGTGGCAAACTAATTATCTGAAAAACTTTCAGCTACAGAATTCTTAGAAATGCCAGACAAGGAGATAATTAAAAAGTTAGACAAGGGAGGAGGAATACTGAGAGAGAGGAAAGTGGGAGGAAAATCAAAGTTAGTCTGCACATTGTTAAATAATCTTGCATCTGCCTTCTCTAGCATTTCCCCATCTGTATTTGTGACCACCAACTGTATAACCTTCTCTGGTTATGGCACAATAATCTTCAAATCAATATTCTGAGAAAAGACTAAGTATCTTTCTTCAAAATTTCCCCAGCCTAACCAAACAGAATCATGGATTTTCTAATCAATTATTCTCAGAATTTTTACACCATCCTCTTTCTGCCCTTTCCCCAGTCCTGTTCTGACCTGGTGTCCAGCATACCTGATATCCATGTGTCTACAGAGTTCATTACTGATCATTTTCTCTATTTCCTAACCCATATGGCTGGGCTTCTGTCTTGGTTATTTTGTACATTCTCCCGATTCTGTACCAAGGCTAAATTCATTCTTCAATAGGCAGGTGTCTTAATACTGTGTAGTTCTGACCACACACTTCCTTGGGGTCACAAGTGCTGTAGCAGGATCACCTCAATAATGCTATCATGTCATCTCGGGCATCATATTGTCAAAAGATATCTACTGTCACACTGAACCTACAGCTGGTACAGATTATTAGACCCTTAGCCTGTATAGCAATGTCAGAAAACTGAGCATCCCTACTACAAGGATTTGAGTACATCTGGATATGTTTGTGGGCATATAACTGGTGTATGTTGGACTGTGCCTATCCAGTGTTACATAAAATCTGATGAGAGAAGGCACATTCCAAGTGAAGAAACAGGTGCTCAGAATACCAGAAAGAAATGAAGCCTTGGCCATTAGAAAGAAGGTTTTCAATATCCCTCCACGCCCAGCACTCTATGAAATCCTCTATGTTATCTATATGGAAATAGTGTATAAGTTGTAACACTGACATGAAGAACAACTTTAAAGGATTTTGATGCTGTGATAATCACCAGGATGCCAGGTTTTGTACATTAAAAATAAGAAGGCAGCTCAGACCTGAGGCCAATGAGAATGCTGAATGGGAAAGAAGCTGCTCATTCCCACGGCAGTCAGGTGCCCCAGAGGCCATGGGATGAAAACTGTGACTTCAAATTCAGCACAGAACAGAAAGAGAGAGAAAGGCCAGGGCCACATGACATGGAAGAGAAGCCAGGAAGAAGCAATAATTATTTTTTAAAAAATAGTCTCAGGATATAGACTTGGTAGAAGAGCAAGCCTCAAGGAGTTTCCCCTCCTCTTTTTTCACCCAGTAGGTCTACATCTCCCTAAGATTTATCAGCTCCACTCCCTTCCTGAGCTCCATCTCTCTGGCACTGTAGGATATGAGTAAGAGTCTGTGCCAACTCATTGAGAGTACGAGGTCCTGCTATAGGATCCAGTAGAACCCACACAAGCACCAATAAAATTACCCTCCAATCAAGCAATTGAGAGTGGGCTAATTACACTTAACTCCCTGTATCTATGTGTCACAGTTTCCATTTTTCGTTTATCTTTATTTTTATGGCATGATCAAATGCATCTTTTCTCCCCTCTTATTTCTTTAACAAGTGCACATTTTCATATCTCTTAAGATGACTTGAAAGTTCAAGTGTAATCCATGGAAAATAAGTATTGTAAATGTAGCATGGAAATTACTTTGATCTCCTTCTCTAAGTAATCAGAAAGAAAAACGACTGTTCTAAAGGCTAGCATCAAGTTGAAGACAGAACAGAAAAGATTCTCAATCTAAAATGTGCCCCCTCAGAAAAAGGAAATTGATCTCTTATTGAATTATAGCCACCTGATACCGACAGGGCAGCTTACTGAGATTTTAGCACACTGGAAATGTTGGATGAGGAGCAGATGGAATCATAATGTGCCCTCTGGACCTAACTCTGGAGAACAAATGGCCCATGTGTTTCTAAGCACCCTGGACAGTTCCTTTGTTTGCCTTTGTTATACCCCCTGCATCCTCCGGTTGGGATAAATGGGTCACAGGATCACTGCTCAAGTTTTAAAATCACGTGTCAGAAAGAATCTCAGCCGTCCTCTGGCACAAGCCCCCATGCTGCGGAAAGAAACTGAGGTCCAGGGGTAAACTACCTAACCACGAATCACTATCGGGTGTAGGACAGAAAATCCTAAGGCCCCCTAAGCCTGATATTTAGTCTTCTCTACAACATATAAAGATTGACAAACTTACTCTTTTTTTGGTACCGGGAATCAAACTCATGACCTCGTGCTTGCCAGGCAGGCACTTAAGCCACTGAGCTAAATCTGTGGCCTGACAAACTTACTCTTAATAACCATTTTACAAATAAGAGAAACCAAGAAATTTGTGAAACTCGGGACGTGTTTATTTACTGAAGTTAGTTTTCTCTTCTCTCCCACTAACCTTTGTAATCTGAACCAGAGCTCTGCATGGGGGTATATCTCATTCCTTCCACATTCTCCACGTTGAGATCAGGTTGACATTCATTCTCTATCTTGTTTTTATCTTTTTATTGGCCTTTTACTTATGCTTTTGTAGATTGTTAGAATATGAAGATGTCAGAAACAATGTCTCCAAGGAGCATATTGAACATGCAGGAATCTAAGAGTTTGCTCTTTGAAGACGTTATCTCACAGGTAGGTAAGTACTTAGATGTGCTTAGGGAAACAATGAGTCTCTTAATGGTAATTTTGTCTTGACTTTCAGCACACATCTGTACCAATGGTCTCATCTTAGAATCACCAGAGCCTTTTGCTGCTGTTGCCCACATTGCTGCTGCTGCTAAAAGCCCATGATGGGGAAACTCGGCTGCAAGAGCCTCTGAAAACCATTTTTGTAGTATTTCCTACAAAATTCTTGTTTTTCCCCTTCTGCATTGCTGCTATGTTCCTTTTTCAAAGAGTTGTTTTGTTTGGCTTGTTTTGGTTTGGTTTTGCTCATAAATATACTCAGCACATTGTAGGCTCTGCTAATGTAAAATGCTTTCAAATTAAATATACTTTTCCCCAAAGCATCTCCATTTCCTCTTCTGTGTGTTCCTAATCCAACAAAGGCTTTCTTCTCTAAGGTCTTTGATTCTGACACATTCTTTCCCCTAACACCCTTCTAAAAATACCATCCTGACTAATGAGACGCTTCTATAATACATCCATCTTCAGTTCTTACATCCTTACACCCAAAACTCATCTGATGTCTGAAGAGGAGTAGAGACAACTCGGTGTCTGTCGTGGTTTATGTCGGTGGCGCCCAGGCCTCATGTATTTGCATTGTGCATTTGTGATTGGTTCATTGTCTAGTGCTCGGATTGGTAGTGTCAGTGCTACACCCTCCTAGGGGTGGAGCCAGGATGTGATGTAATGGCAGGAAGAAGGTGTGTCTCTCTCTCTCTTGCCGGTTTCTGCTTGCTGTTTGCAGCTGCAATGAACTGCGGCCCGCCATGCCACCCTGCCTTGGAGCCAACTGAGTATGGACTGAAACCTCCAAAACTGTGAGAAATAAACCTTTCCTTTCCCAACTTTGGGCATCAAGTATTTTGTCTCAGCGACAAGTGAAAAGTAGCTAAGACAGTGTCCAACAGAGTCTAGGCTGGATTCATTACCTGAGCTAAAACCACACACTCTTTAGATGACCTCTTCCAAAAGAGCAACAAAAATGGAGTACAGTGTGATCAACAGTTACATCTTTTTCGAATTTAATGTATATGTGAATATAATGTAGCTTTGAGTGAATACTTGAAAAATATCCAAATCATTCAGCCATCCATGTGAACTGGTTCTTCACAGCAACAGAGCTCAATGCCCCTACAAATAGGTTATTGTAAGACATTTAAGACACTCCTTTTAGGCAGTTTTTTCTCTTTATACTAGTGCCTGTTTGATGCTGCATGTTACTTTCATTAAATAAAGTTGAATATATATATATACCCTTTCTAGCCACACTTTTTATCCTTTCTGACCCACTAAGTAACACCCAAACATTGTCATCTTCAGGACTAGAACTGTCATTAAGAGTTCTTCCTGCTGTTTGAAAGGCAATTTTAACAGCTCTCAGCTTGCCACAGCCATAAATTTTGTTTGTATTCCACACTGCCCTCCATCTAGAATCCAGAGCAGCCAGTATTTTTTCTTTAATGTAGTGTGATCATATTATATTAAACAGCTTATGTCAATAGACAACCTCGTATAAGGACACAAGGCATGCATACACTGCTATAAGACATGTATACACCACTTAAAATCCATAGGCAATTAATCAAAAGATAATTCAGTGCATGGTAAATGAGACAGATGATTCAGATGCTGGAAAATACATAGTGGGTAAAATAGGATTCAGAGAAATCTTCCCTAGTCAGGTCAGGCTACAACTTGCCCTGGAGAAAAGAGAGGACATTAGATATGGGGAGGGGATATTATTTCACGGGGTATTACTTGATGTGAAACATGTTACAGCTGGGCATAGTAGCACATGCCTATAGCCCCTAGCATATCTGGGGCTGGGGGCAGAAAGATAACTGTGAACTTGAAGTCAGCTTGCACACGCAGGAAGTTCAGGGCAGGATGGATGATACTGCAAGACTCTGTCTCAAAGAACTGGTTTTACAATATTGATGGGACTTACAGTTTGGATCCAAAATGAAGCCTACAAGGCTCACGTATTTAGAGGTGGTATTTTAAAAGGTGATTAGATGATTAAGGAACTACAGTTATCAATGGATTCATCTGTTAATGTGCTCATAGAGAAACGTACTGCTAGCTGGTTGGGGGAACCGATCACCAAGTAACCTTAAAATGTGTGTATTTTTCCCTGTTCCCTTCTTCTCTCAGCTTCTTGGCTGTCAGTAGGTGAGCTACTTTCCACTGCCAGGCCCTTCTACTGCATATCTTGGAGCTGACTGACTGTGGACTAAAATCGCAGAAACTGTGAGCCAAAGTGAATCTTTTGCCTGTTTAATTATGTATATCAGGCATTTTGTTCTAGCAACAGAGAAGTAACTAGTGCTTAAAATACTTCTATTAAGAAAAACCTTAGAAAAAAATCTTTAAAACAGAAAAAATTCATATATTTGTGTGCCTTAAAGTAAAATTTATAAATTTATTAATTTTGATTCTCTGAACATTAAAACTAAGCTGAATATTTATACTTGGCATGCATTTATACACTTTAATAAGTTTCTTAGTCGAGCTTTCTCTCTCTGAAAGTTTTGCAAGTATTTTCTTTGGAATACTATACATTCTTTGAACTCAGTAATGCAGTTTAAAACTTATCCTGGGCAGGGAATGTAGCTCAGAGGCACAGTGCCTGCCTGGCAAGTGTGAAGTCATGAGTTCAATTCTCAGTGCCAAAAAAATAAAAATGCTATAAAATAAAATGAAATTTTTGTCCTAAAGTTTCATGCAGTTAACAACTGATTCTTCTTTGGTGTATATAACTCTTCTGCTGAAATAGTTTTTCTAAAGTTCCTCAAAGGTAAAGTTAGAACAAATTCTGTTAAGGTTGTCTTCTTAACTCTAGTCCTTGGTAAGAAATCGTGCAAGTGTAGTACTTTGGGTATGATAACTTCAATCTTTGTCTTGTGGTTTCTGTTCATTACTTATTTCCTTTGAGAGTTCAGCTTCATCTGATCAGGTGCCCCTACTTTGGGGTTCAAGGTCAGTATTTGTGTTTGTTTTCAAGATCTTCCTGCTTGCAGGTTTTCTTTGTAGTGTTTTCAATTTTATAAAATCTTCAAAAGCTGCAGTCTTTTTTTAAATAATTTTATTTAAAGAGAAAAAACAAAACAAAACAAAACAGAATAAAGGGTAGCAACAATACAGTATTCCAAGAAAAAAGGAAAAGAACAACCACCAAAAAAACCTAAAAAAAATATTGCTTGACAAATTACATAGTGACTTCTTGGAAATAGTTGTTCAATTTACAAAGTTAAAACATGTAAAGTAGACATTCAAACAGTGAGACTCTTAACAGTTCTGCTCCACAATCTGACAAAAACAGCAATATGGTCATCCGTCTTACCCATGCAAATATACATGCAATTATATCAAAAGGGTAGAATTAAACACAACAAAACAGAGCAAAGCGGATCACATGAAAGCAATGTAAGAGACAAAAATTTCAAAACTAGACAATCAGTGATATTCACTCTCTATCATATTGACTCTTGTTTTCTTCCAAATAGTTGTCCATATTGTCACATACAGGGAATTCACATGAAACAACTTAGTATGGAATTGATCTGAGCAGGACGAGGAGGGCATTTCACGTCTTCAAGACCAGACATTAGGGAAGCCAAGAATGGCTGTCATAGTGTCTCTCATTCTTCTCAAAACAGCTGTCCATACCTTAATGTGTGTTGAACTTAAACAAGGCAAAGCAAGCTAAGATCACTTTGAACAAAAAGTGATAGTTTTGCTGGACTTCACCTCATGACATTATGGAATCAGCACTGGGTATTGTAGTGTCTTTTTTTCTTCAAAGTAGTTGTTCATTTCAACATGTGTTATATAGTTGGTTCTCATAAACTGTTGATAAGCTCTACACCTGCATGAGTCTCTACTTGTATATCTATCATTTCTGTATTAGCAGGAAAAACAAAACAAAGCAAGATAAAACAAAACAATTCCTAGAAAAGCATGAGGCAGAAAAGTCACATAAAACCACAATACAAGGTGATCTGCAATGGTTACCATGGTGTCTCAGCAGTGTATAACAACATTAATAAAAATGAAGCATTGGCGATATTATAAGACTTCAAAAGCAAGTAATAATCAAACCAGAGTGGGTATCTTAGTGAATCTTGTCATCTTCAGTGTAGTTGCCTATACACTTAGACTTGATGCTATCCATCATAACAGATTTAAATAAAATCAGTCAATACAAAGTAGCAATCTAACAAACCAGATTCAAATAAGATCAGTCATAATAAGACAGTGCAAGTTATAAAGGGCTTCAGATTAAGTTGATAGGAAAATTAGGGATGATTACCATAATATGTCCTCTTATTTTGGGGATAGCTGACCATGTTATCAAGTCTAGTGTAAGTAGACAGACTGAAACAGCATGTAATCCATCCAAGCAGAGTGGTGAGAGTAATGTAAATTTTAAATCTTGTTACCTCATTAACAGTATCCTCTGCCTTCATTTTTTAGACAATTCCTCCCCTTTCACTCCCATGGGGTGCACTGCTTGTTTTTGGTCCCACTGCCTCCCTATATAGAGCATCTCAATGGACCTATTTCCTGATCTACTCTGTCTGTGTTTCTCTCTGTTACTATTTCGAGGTGCTCTATACTAGAGATTATAGCCAATCTTCTCTGCCTCATTTCTGCTATTCTATTTTTCTGCCATTGATAGTCTATTTTTCTCTTCCACTTCACTGTCTGCCTCGTTCACTGAGGCCTCTCTGCCACTGTTCCTGAAATGCTCATATTCTTGTTCTCTCTCCCTAGAATGTCCTTCAGTATTTTTTGTAGGGTTGGACTG